>PVJL010011410.1:0-43066 GCA_004026885.1 Lyroderma lyra | reverse complement strand
GTGGTGGTAACTTCTGGGAAGAGGGGGACAGAAAGAAGTCAGGAGGGAGTAAGTAGGGGTGCGTGAGTCAGGCTTCCGGGGTGCTAGCCATGTTCTGTCTTTGGACCTGGGTGCTGGTTATATGGGTGTGCTCACTTGCTAATAAGTGTACTTTATTGGCACTTGGTACACCCAGGTGTTATACTCCAATAAGAAAAACTTCAAGAAAGGAGTGAAACAGAGGAATGGGGTACTCTGCTGTGTTTACGTGCTCTAGCCAGGTCACCGCTGAGTTGGAAATAAAAGAAATTCTCTTCCAGAAAAAGGCATTTCCGGGGACGCGTTCGCATGGCAGAATGCTTTTCTGCCGTCCCGTCGGATGGGCACGCACCCGCCGCCACAGCGAGGGGGGAAATCGCCCTCACTGACGAGTCTGGGAAAGCCGAAAGGCACAGGGAACACCTAGCTCCGGTGCAAACAACACATGTATTGATTACTCACTTAGTGTAGGCGTTATTTTAAACAATTACAATGCGTTAACACATGTAATCCTCATAACCCCCGATGTCATTTTTCAAATGAGGTGACTAAGCATAGAGGAATTAAGCGGCCGACCCAAGGTCACTCAGCTAGCAAGAGACAACAAGTACAAAGTCAATCTGGAAGTGGTCTTGCTCTAGAATCCACATGCTATGCCACCTCCCTAAACTAAGTGACAAACTCAGAAGAACGAGAAACCCAACCGTGTGCCTCAGCAGAGGCATGTGTGGCAGCAGTCGGGGGAAAGCAGGCAGAAGCCAGGAGGACAAGAGCACCCACTACGTGCCAGGCGACTGCCCGAGTACCCTGTCCACCCCACATCAGATTTAGTTTTACAACAGTCCCATAAAGTTCTGACCATTATTTTCCCTATTTGAGAGATGAAGAAAATGAGGCTCAGAAAAGTGACCTCACACAGCCAGTGAAAGGCTCCGGCAGGATCTGAACCCCAAACTCCCTCACCTAAGATCATCAGAGTCTATAAGTCAGAACAGGCACTGAAATTGTGGTGTTTCCATAGCAACTCCCGGGAGGCTACCACCACAGAGTAGGGGGTTGCCTCACAGAGCCAGGCCAGAGCCAAACCCAGCTCGTAAGAACGGAGCTCTCCTGAGCCGGGAGAACAGAGGCTGCACAGACAAAAGCTAGAGTGAGGCCCGAAGATGCTGTGTCTGGAGTGGGGGAGCGGACATCTGTTTGTCTAGCCCACAGGGCCCCCCTTCTCATAACAGAATCCTTTACCTACGGTTCAGGCCTGGTTGACCACACCCCAAACCACATCACTGAGGACTGGCCAATGGGAGTTCACCCTCCTTGCCAAACCACAGTGATTCAGCCAGGAATGGGCACGTGACTCCAGAGGTCAGTAAGGGTCCCCCTGGGTTTGCACAGGGATGCCAGAGAGAGACGGTCCTCTCTCCACACGACTCTGTTAGAAGGAGCTGTCTTGGGACTTTTCCCAGAACACCGTCCCAGTCACGCGGGGGAAAGCATGTCTGAGACCAAAGCCAACGCGTGAAAGATGCTGCAGCTGAGAGGTGGCGAGGAAGTGAGAGCACACCCAGGGTGCAGCCCGCGCAAGTCCAACGCCAGCCTTCCAGGTCGTGTGGAACGTCACCTGGCTTTTTACTGCAGCTAGCCTGAGTCGGGTGCATTCCCTTGGCAGTCTTAACATAGCAGAGGTGTCTGAATTACCTCTAAGGAGGGTTTCAAATGGGAACTGTCTTAAACTGGACCCCAAAAATACCTTGCTCAGCTTCTGCCAAAGAAAGGCAGTAAGCATTTCCACGAGAGAACTCTATGCTGTCACCACTCACTGACGTAGTTTTAAAAAAAAAAATAGTGAAGGGGAGCCAGACCAAAATGCTGGGGCAGCCACCATGGTTGCAGATGAGACCTCAGACACGGGAGTCACCACATCTGCCCGAGCAAATGGCTGTCAGAACGTAGCCCTTCCCTGGCAGAACTGAGCGCATCACCAGGCTTGTCACCTGCAAATGAATCTTTACAGTGTAATGAATCGACCCATCTTTAACGAGATTTTCCTGCAATTTTAATCCTGTGCAAGGCTCAGCCAATGAGAAAGAACAAAATGGTATTTTACTACCTGTAGATTCACACCTTAACTTTTAAATTCATATCTTCAGATAGGCAGAGGAAATTAAATCCATAAATTCACTGATTTATCACTGCACACACACACACAACCGGCACCGTGACAGGAAACTCTTTGCAGGCTATCTTTCCCCCAGAGTCGTGGCAACAAACACAGTGGAAAATCCTGATTTGGAATGAGAAATAATTTCATTTTAATCTTGTTTATCTTCTTGGTCTAGTAATTCCCTGTGGCTGCTGCCCATCTGGCACGTTCCTGTAAGAAAACTGTGGCCATTGTGGTTTAATTCAATTCTGTGGTAGGTTTGTGAATTTTTTTTCAACATCAACTACAAGCTTTGGAGTATTGGGCTTATTTTTCATAAATAAATCTAATAAACCAACACAGAGTACTATTCATTTCAGGAATATGTTGCAAGTACAAATAGCATGTAGGCAGCTTTTATGAAAACACATGAAATGCTATCTGCAAGGGACTTAACAGAGCCCAATAAATTAATTTCAAGTGGACCAGGAGGACCAGGAACTGACTCACCAAAGCAATATGCAATTAGTAATAATACTGTGGTATTCAGTAGCTCACATCATCAGAGCTTCTTAGGAAGTGCAGCATGCCTTAATTATGCCTGACAGTGCCCTTTAAGAGCCCCACATTGCAAACTTCAGCCTTCACTGGAATCCCAGAGACAATGGTTAAGAGAGAATTTTTACCTTGCCCTCAGAAATTCTGATTCAGGAACTCTGTTCTAGGGCTTGAATACCTCACCCCGCCTGCTCCCCAAGTGACTGTGATCCAATCATGGAGGTCCAGAGACAGCATTATGAAATGCCACCACAGAGAAAAAGGGATTCTCACCCTCACCACACACAAGGACGACAGCTCGGGAAAAGCAGCGATCTGCCCCTGCTCTGGAGGCATGTCCAACAGAACTTTCATGATGATGGACACAGTCTGCAGTTTGTACTGCTCACCGCAGTAGCCACATGTGGATAATGAGCACTTTAAATAAGTAGTATGACTGAAGCATTGAGTGTTTCATCTTATTTTAATTCATTTTAAGTTAAATGGCCAGAGGTGTCTATTGGCTTAGTTATTGAGCTATGCATCTTTAGACAGAACAGCAGTATTTAAGGGGAAAAAAATGGAGGTTAAGTGGATTAGACCATATTACTTTTCATCTTTGGCTTTTCAGCAATTTCTTCTCTTTCTCTGTGTGTGAGAGAGAGAGAGACAGAGACAGAGAGAGAGAGAGAGAGAGAGATCTGATATATATTCTCACACACACACACACACACACACACATGTACATACAGAAGTCCAGCAGAAGGAATGCCCAGACTTGAGTTATGATTTCATTACAAAATCATAACCATACATGCTTATGATTTTGCAATAAAAGACTTGGAATAGATTACCAGCTGATAAAAATGGGTGTTACTTCTGCCGGACCCTACACACACACACACACGCACGCACGCGCGGTCTCAGTACCTACTATGAAGACACTGAGGCTCAAAGAGGCTAAAGGACGCGTCCAAAGTCCAAGTCACAGGGCTGACAGAGTCGAGATTTGAACAGAAGGCCTACAATGCCAACCCCACTGCTGCCTGCATATAATATGAGCCCAACTTTAAACACAAAAATGATGTAACAGCACTGTTGCCTCCTTTCTCCTAAACTCCTAAAACTCATCATTGTTTTTCACATATCAGGTGACACTCCTATGCAGGGCTCTACAGACAAATGAACGTAGCATCACACAGACCACAGGACATGGCCCTTCGGCTCTCTGACTTGCCTTGCGCCCGTGGCCCTCCTGCCCTCCGACTTGCACCTGGATGTTCCTTCTTCACATACCCACATGGCTCACTCTTTCCTGAGACCTCTGTCCCTTGTCCTTTGTAAGGGAGTCCTTCCTTCACTATTAACCTTTTTTGAAATGCCTCTTTTATCCCCCACCAGCCACTACTTCGAGCACGGATTCTCTCCCTTTATTTTTCTCTGTAGTATTTATCACTTGTTTATTGCTTGTCTTCCTCCACTTCCCTTGGGGTATGAGCTGTATGGGGACAGGAACACTACCTTGCTTGCTGACGTATCCACAGACCTGGCCCACAGGAGGCACGCACAACAAAAGGTTACCTGCATGGTTGCAACATAAGTGCTATTGTTGTTGTTGTTCTCACTTTTCTGTATTCTATATTCTATAATGAACATCTATGTCCCTTGCAATCCTAAGTCAATAAATGTTCTTCACATAAACTCACTCGGTTGTCACCATGTTGCCCTAACGTTAACCACTGCCATGAAGTCTTGTATCTGCCCTACTCTCCACTCCCCCTCCTCTGAACTCCAGTGACTACGGCACAGAGCTCGTACTCCCTCCAGAGATGGTCACATCTGGATTTCATTAAAGCTGCTGGGTCCAAGGAGCTCTACCAGCCAATGAGTCATACTCAACTTCTTTCATTTGAGATATACAACTCTATCATTTCTGACAATTTTACAATTGCATCAGAGGCTAAAAATTAAAGGTCCTAGTACCTGTCAAAGTAGCTACATGCCCTCCCCCCCAATAAAGGCCAACTATAAACCTTGTTTATAATGTTGCATCAGGAACTTGGGGGTATACTCAACTTCATTGACCAAGCATGCTTAGATAATGTTTTTGTTTACTGAATAAAAAGCATTGTTGGATACAGTCTCTGATTTATACCAATCAATTTATCAGTGGGGTTACATCATATATAAAACAATAAATGCACAGGGTTTATCATTTCATTTTTCAAAGGGCTTTCTCTCAAGTATCACATTATTTAATCTCCTGAACAACTCAGTAATGTGTGTTTCACTGTAATTCCTATTAAGAACTCAAAGAAACTTAAAGCACAGAAAGGCAACATGGCTTCTCAAATGTCACAAATCATGTCTACAAGGCAGACAGAGACAGAGCTGGGATTCAAATGCAGGGTCCATGCTGAGTTAAAGGGTATACTCTCTAGTTCTGAAAGCTATGAGCAAAGCAGCCAGGAAGACAAGAGAGAAGTTGGGACAGGCAGCTACAGTGTGGCAGGCTGACTGAATATGAACTAAAGGAGCACCCAGGCTATGAAACGGTGCCCCTAGCTCTGCCCATGAACAGTCCGGTTAGACAAGTGCTACCCGGTGACTTGGTAGATGGGAAGGCTTTCTCACTGACCTGACATTAATGCAGGCCTCTCAGGTAAAGAGCACTCATCTATGGCAAACACAGGTAAATCCCAGTTTAGGGCTCTCCTCCGGGAGGGCTGGGGGAGGTGCCTGATGCTCCACCAGTACGATTCATCATCCCAGGGAGACAGGTTAAAAGGTGCACTTAACACCACGCTGAAGCTGACACAGGCCCATACGGCAGGGGCTAAGGACCCGGGATTTGATGAAGCACACAGACTGAAGGTCACAGGCCTCCACTGCAGGCTTCCTGAAAAGAGGCCACCTGAGCCCTCTAGCAAAAGGCTGAGTAGCAGAGCTAACTCCGGTGAGCCTTAACACATTTGCTTACAGCATTTTAGCAGGAGTGAACCTTAAGAAAAGACCAAAGAAGAGACAAGAATATATATTTTATTATATACAATTACATATATTATTTGTGTAACTGTGTATTTGTATAACATATAATATATATGCACATATACACATGTTTATGTGCATATACACACACACACATATACACACACACACACACATGTATACACAGATATACCTATATAGGGTCTGGCACAAATAATGCCTCTTTTTCATGAGCATGTAATCTAAACCAAACCTTTTATTACAAAATTGTAAGTATGTAATTCTATAAAGTAACAATATCACACTACATGACATTTAGGTGAAATGTTCAAATTCCTGTCCATCTCATGTGAGTCAGTCCCGTACACGGTCCGGCAGAACTACAAGGTCTGGCATTGCTTCTGCTGGATCCTGTATATGTCAGAGGTTGTCTCACCTAGATCTACAGAGGTCTATGAGCCTTCAACTGAGGTGCAAAAGGAAGATTTCTGTACATACTTAATATTTATAAAAAACAGAAAATTTATGTGAAATGGCAAAGGCACAGCTATAAGAAGGAAGAGTATACAATGGACAAATTTTCACCAAAAAAAGACCATCGTTCCAAAATCTGATCAGGAAAGAAAATGCAACTACACAAATGTGATTAAGAGGCCATACTTTAATTTAGTCCAGACGTGGCCCTCGGGTGTCAGACAGACCCACCCCAACCACAGCTCTCCCCACCACTCCCTATGAAACTTGGGGAAAGTCACTTAAGTCTCAGCTCTCAAATAAGGATAGCTGTGTGTGGGCTACACGAGTTAGGGCATCTAAGGTACTTTTTAACGCAGTGAGAACCTGGTGATGGTCATTTTCACCTCTTTCCATTGTGATGCACTGACCACCCTGGGTGCAGGGGTGTCCTTCTGCTTTGGACACCACAATGGGGCCTTCCCAGAGCTTTTGTGGGGACCAAAGACACAGCATGATTTAAATTCCATTTATTTGGGATTTTTTAAATATTGAATTCTAATTTAATTCCATTGGAGTCAGAGGAGAAACTCTAAGATTTCAATCCTTTGAAACCTGAGCCTTATTTTATGACACAGAATAGTCTTTGCCGGCAAACGTTCCATGTGCACCTGAAAAATAAATATACTCTTTTGTTGGGTTGAATGTTCTAGAAAAATCAATTAGATCAAGAAGGCTGATAGTGTTTTTTCAGATCTTCTGTAGTTTGACTTTTTTCTCTGATTTTTCCATCAATTACGGAGAAAGCAGTGCTGAAATTCCCAGCTATGATGAAGAATCTACTTCTCCCTTTAGTTGTCTGTTTCTGTTCAGCTATACTGAACCTGTGTTATTAGGCACAAACACATTCATAACTGTCAGGTCTTCTGGACAAACGGGCCCTTTTATTATCATGGCACGTCCCTCTTTCCCTCAGGTGATCCTCCTTGTCTTGAAGTCTATTTTGTCTGGTATTAAAACTGTCACTCCAGTTTTCTTATGCTTCTTTTTTACATGGCATACCTTTCTCCGTGCTTTTACTTTCAAGCAATCCATCCATCTACATTCAAAGTGAGCCACTTGTACATAGCATTTAGGGGTCTTCCCTTTCTATTCAGTCCAACAACCTCCGCCTTTACAGCTTTTACTTAAATTTACTGTAAAAATTGATACGGCTGGATTCAGGCCTGACATTTTCCTACTTGTGTTCTCTTTTCCATCTGTTCTTTAACACTCCTTTCTTTCCTTCTTTTGAGTTAATTGATTTTTTTATTTTTAGTATACCATGTAAATTCTTCTACTGGCTACCCTGACTGTATTTTTGCTTTACCTTTTATTTTTAGTGATTGATATAGTGATTACAATATACATCCTTAATTTATCCTGAACAGTCCAGTTCAAATGGCACCGCTTAACGTAAGAAACAAAATCATTCCATTTACTCCCATCCCCTATCTGTCACTATGGGCTATTGTTGGTGCTCATGTATGTGAATATATATATATATGTGTATTTTCTGCATACATTATAAACCAAATATGGTGGTTTACCTTTTCTTTTAAATATTAGTAGTTTTAGGTCTTTTAAATAAATCAAGAAAAAAATAAAAACAGTTCTATAAATATGTGTGTGTGTAAAAAGTCATTCCTGTAGATCTGCTGTCATCGGATGCCACTGCCTGTCAGCTTGAAGAATTTTCTTTAGCATATCCTGTGGTACAGTAGTACTGGTGAAAACCTTCCACTTCTACTTCTCTGAAAATATTTTTTTGATTTTTGATGGATTATTTTGTTGGATAGACATTTAAGAGGTGACAGATATTTTCAGTGTTCTTTTAGTATTTTCAATGTTGTTCCATTGTCATCTAGTCTCCATCATTTCTAATAAGGAGTCACTTGTTTAGTATCATTATTCTTACCATATGTAACATGGCATTCCCCCACCCCCTCGCTGTTTTCAAGATTTCTCCTTCTCTAGTTTTTAACACTTTGACCATAATGTGCCTAAGGATAGTTTTCTTTGCATTTACTCTGCTTTGGGCTTGCTGAGCTTGCTATATCTATAAGTTGATTTTTTTACCAATTTAGAAATATTAGACCATTATTTTTTCAGATATGTTTTCAGCCCCATTCTCTCTCCGCTCTCTTGAGATTCCCATTACATACATATTAGGCTACTTTAGGTTGCCCCTTTGATCCCTGTTAATTTTTTTGTTTGTTTTTCAGATTGGATATTTTTTAGTTAATCTACTCTCAGGTTTAGTGGCTCTTTCTTCTGCCATTTCCAAACTGCTATCAACTCCATTTAATCAGCTTTTAATTTCAGATACTACACATTTCAACACTGAAATTTTTACTTTTTGGGGGTCCAAACCTATAGTGTAGAGAATTTTTGTAATTTATTTGAGTTAAAACTGATATTCTAGGGAACAAGATCTCAAATGCTCCCAGAAATGTTCACTTGCTTAAATTGTTTTCATTTGTCTGCTTAGAATTCTCAAGTTGTTATTCACTAAGACTTCCATGTCCTTTACATCTTTGAAAATATTTATAATGGTTGCTTTAAAGCATCAATCTCCTATTTCCAGCACCTGTATCAGCTGGTTTAACTGCTCTGTCTCTTAGCCATAGCTCATACATTCCTGTTTCTTCTAGTAGTTTTTATTGTGTGGTGAATATTGTGTAGGATATAGTAAGAGGATGTGGATGCTTTTATCCTTACTTTTTAAATATTCATTTATATGTTGTAGCTGATTGTCATTAATAACTTGGCTAGGCTCAAACTCCAAAGTCAGTGTCCCCTGCCATGGGTCCCAGCTAAAACTTCTCAGGTCCTTCCACTGTTGGGCTTTCACTCTCTCCTGGGAACCTGGGAGTATCCCCCGTTCATGTGAGCTCAGAAATCAGTCAGTGATCATGGTATCTCCCCTGCCAGGGAGAAAGGGGAGGGGGTGGGAGAGGAGGAGGGGAAGCTAAATATAAGGTGATGGAAAGAGAAGTCACATTAGGTGGTGAACTTATTATACATCAAGTTGACAATGCACTGTAGAATTGTATGCCTGAGACCTATGTAATCCTTGCTAACAGATGTCACCCCAATAAGTCTAACAATAAAAATGAATTAAAAAAAAAAAAAAAAAAGAAATCAGTCAGTGATTCAGGCAAAGGTAACAATGATTTCCACGCTCCCCCTTATGTGGTTACTTACCCTCCTTTCTGAAATTTCCTCCCTCACTTTCTAGTTCTTCTGGCAGTGCTGAACTCCTCCTCCAACTCACCAATAGCACAGCTGGTTTTCGTTTGTTTTGTTCTCTTTGCCTGACTTCTAATCACCCCATGCTCCACTAACTAGAGAATGCCCTCAAGCAAAAAGTCATATAAACACAGGTGCAGTTATCTTCTTTCAAGGGCCCATTCCCTTCTAGTTTCTTCTGGCACGCCTAATCCAATGGGTCTGCTCCTCAGAGAGAAGAGAGTCCTTTAGAAGTTGTCTAAGACTATGAGGTCTTGATTAGGATGAGGCTCATCCTCAGTCAAAGAGAAAATAAAGAGAAACCTATCTTTGAGAAACTTCCAGTCCCCTAACTAGCCCCTTGCTCTCTTATCCATGCCTCCTCTGGACTCCCCTCGTCTTGGAACCCCCACCTGGGATGTCCAGAGCATACACAGGGAAATTCACCTCCGTCCCCAACAAAGGAAGATGACTTTTCTTTACTGATATTTGTAGGATCTGCTGTTGGGTATGTGATCAAAGAACACGTCCCTAAAAACTGCCATGGCTACCCCTGATCCATTATGACTGTTGTCACTCAAGCAGTTTATCAACTACGAGGCATCCATGACAATCTTACTATGTACACCTGGAGTAGGCACAGGGGGAACCACTTGGGGCAGGACCGTAGATAGTAGCGTCTCTGCCAACACCGGCTGTGAGCGCCTTCAGAAACAAGAACAGCTCCACCATCAGTTCCCCCCGATCTATTCTAGAACAACAGTAAATACTAAAGCGGTACGTCCTCATTTTCTTTGTCTTATAAAGTCTGGTTAAGACCATTCGGAAAACTCTACCAGCAGCCACACTCAAGCTTTTCCTCATTATTTTTCTAAGTGCATTCTCACTTTGGGCAAGGACTAGTCAGGGCACAGAGGAAGAAGAATCATGCAGTTTACTTAAACTTACTCATATGTTGGCAAGATAATCTATGCCTTACGTAAGCTGAGATCATCTAGAGAATAAAGGAAATCAGTCTGATCTCCAGTCTGTACTTTGACAAGTCCAAATTCACAGGTTTTCTCCAAAACAGTACTGTTTCAGAGTCACAGGTGAATACTTAAATATAAGTATGGTGACGGGTGTCCACGGGTACACTCCAGGTGGCCCATAGTGCTGAGGGTCATCATGTTTCTAAAACAATGTGCTCCCAACCATTATAAAACTGAAGTGACTATTGAAGAGACATTTTAGAAATGACCTGAACTTACTACTGGATATTACTGCAGGATCCATAAACAGACTAACAGAAATGCATGGAAATGCATTTCTACTTCATGGAAATGGAAACTTTTGGAATCAGAATGTAAAGGCAAAGGGAAAATTCAAGTTATATTTTTAAATAGTTTTGAATAGATAAACTGTGGGAGAGAAAGCATATTGTAGAAGAGTCCTTCACTTTACAAAATGAGTTAACTTTGAGGTTCCTTTAAATCCATTTCAGATCCCATTGAAAGCCTAATAAAACTGTACGTTGTCTCCCTAGTACATAAACAAGGGGAGTTACAAGGCTAGGACTGTTCCATTCGCTTTCACCATTCTATTTTCAGAGTCTCGAACACACACAGGGCTGGTACAAGCTAGGTGCTCAATAAACACAGGCAGTTGAAAAACTTAATGCATCACAAAACTGGAATTTCAAACAAGAAAAGAACTTAAACAGTAAAGGACTTTACATACTGAAAATGGAAAAGACAGCATTATTGGTAATAAAAAAACATTATTGAAATATTCTCATCCAAAAAAAAAAAAGACATATCTCATCCATGAGAAACTAGAATCCAATGTTCAAAGGTTTGAATCCTCACCTGATACTGCAGGTAGGGAAGAGATAATATTCTGTTTATCTCTGCATCTCCCGCAGCACCTCCCACAGGCCCTGGCACGCAGCGGGTTTGCCATAAACCCGTGTTAACAGCTGTACACAAGCCCTGTGGCAGCTGCCCTGCCTCTGAGGCTGCCCACCACTCTGGCCTCCACAGCCCTCTAGAAGGCTTTCAAAGGCAAGACACAAGTTCAGCAGTTTCAAGTGTGCCCAGGGAGATGTAAGCCTAGCTGTGCAGGACTGAGGGACAGAAACTGCAGAATGTGTGGGACAGTCAGGAATAGGATTTTTATAGTGGCAGGAAATTAGGAATGTCCCCCCGGAAGGCACCATGGTGAGGATAGTGCCGTTGGGAACCCGCAGAGATAATGAAGGAAGCGAGTCACACCCTGTAGGTGAGCAGGCAGGTTATCTTGGTTCACCAAGGAGCAAAGTCTGGGCCAGTGACCCATTTACTGCACGAATACAACCAGGACAGCCTCTCTCTAGAGAGGAGGGGAGAGATGCTGAGCAGGCTCTGCCATGACTGGCTGTGTGACCCAAACAAGTGACCTAACCTTTCTGTGCCTCAGCTTCCTCGTCTGCCAGTGAGGACTATGATTTTATCTAGCTCATTGGTGTTGGGGAGTGTATTAGTTTCCTCGAACTGCTACACCATGATGCCACAAACTGTATGGCCTAAAACAGCAGACTTATTATCTCACAGTGTGGGAGGCTACAAGTCCAAAATCAAGGTGTCAGCCACGCTCCCCCTGAAACCTGCAGTGGGGGACCCCTCTTTGCCCCTTTAGGTGTTTGCCCAAAATCCTGGCCCTTCTTTGGCTAGTGGCTGTAGCACTCTGTGGTCACACAGTATTCTTCCCGCTGGTGTCTGTGTCTTTGTGTCTCTTCTATTCTTATAAGAATACAAGTCATATTGGATTAAGGTCCACTCTAATGACCTCATCTTAACTTGATTACATATGCAAAACACTACTTGTGAATCAGGTCACACTCACAGACACCAGGGGTTAGGACTTTAACAGATCTTTCCGGAGGCCACAACTCAACACCTAACAGGGACATGCACTGAGACAGGGCTGGAGAAGCTCTTGGCATAGTACCAGGCCACTGGAAGTGCTCGATAAATATCAGCAGCTCTGCTGACTGCTATTAGCGACATTGACAGGTTTCAGGATGGCCAGTCTCCTCACCTACTCTCCTCCACCTCGTTGTCTGTGCTGCTTACTGACTGCTTAATTATGGCCTACACTGTAAAAAACAGGGCTCCTCCCTTTGGGTTGCTCCCAGTCCCACTGCCTTCATGCCCAGCTCAAATCCAACTGCTCCATGAAAACGTCAGCTAAGGCAGCCCAAACCACCTAGAGCTCCCCTGGGCTCAAGGCAGGTGTGCTGTGAAAGTAAGAAGCCTCAGAGACCCTGCTCAAACACCTGCCCCTCCCAAGACCTTGGGACAGGCCCAGCCACGTGCTCACACGAATACGTATTGGCATAAAATGTACAAAAGATCTTTTAACCACAATCAGTTAAGACCTGTGTCTCCTTCCTTGCCGTGAACCCCTGTCCCAGTCCACTTTGTACCCACCAGCTCAGAGGAATTAGTGGAAATATGCACAGGGCAGGTTCACTGGGATGAGTCACGTCACTTGGGGCACTCCTGTGAATGGGTAAAATTACTGCTGGCCATTGTGGATGGGGATGGCTTTCCGGAATGTTCCCATTCACCCGGTGTCATGGTAACACATAAGAACAGGGATCAGAAGTTAAGATAGAAACATGCCTCACAGTGCCCAGCACCAGAAGTACGTGGGTGGAGAAGACACAAGATCTGAAACATGTGGAGACAGACTCTACGCCGTAAAACGGTGCTTGCTAAGGCCCGCTCGAAGTGGAGGTTCTCCCCCAGCAGGAGCGTCCCCGAGGATGCCACACACACAGATACAAATGTGCTGGCCTCGTGGCTTTATTTCTGGGTGGGAGTCACATGACCCAGAATTAATTAGAATCCCTGCACACGAGGGTTACAACACTGCAAAGAGTAAGTAAAGCACATCTGTGTGAGAAGTCGGCCGCTTTGCTCATCCAATCATCAAAACTGAAAAGCAAATTTCACCTCCATGCTAGAGGGAAGACCGAATTATCTTTCTAATCTCTCTGTAGAAAAATCTTACAAAATTAATGTCATGCAAGGAGACAGCCAACGAGCGTACAGCCAAGAACATACAGAGGAAAATTTACTGCAGTGGTATGTCGGGTAGTCAATTTACAATATAAATCTGTTCTTTTCTGGCCTTGGTCATGTTTGTCAGGTGTGTCAGCTTTGTAAAATTTGTGGTTTATGATGACTTCTTTTCTCAGCCTAAATAGCAAATAATTTTACCCCGAAGTTTGCATCTATAATTTTGTCTTCTTTTGCATGGAGAGGGCCCCTGCACTGTCTAAGCTCCAGACCCCACAAAACCTGGCCCCGCCCACACCCGCACCACCGTGGACCTCCGAGTTCACTCTCTCTGGAAAAGTGAGTCGCCCCAAAAGGCACTGTGCACACGAAACCCTCAGGCAGGACCTGCAGGTGTCAAGACAGGCCGCGTCCTTTTCCGGCTCTGTCACGGGGTGGTCACCTAACCTCTTGGGGCCTCGATGTCATGGCTGTAAAATACAGAGAGTTTCATGGTAACCTGTGTATTCAGTCCCAGGTAAGCATGGGCTGCTCCCCCAAGTACTGTGCTAGGAGTTAGGGACACAATCGTGAGCAGAGCCGACAGTCACTGTCCTTACCTCGAGACGTACAGACTGGAGGGGGAGCAGGCCTTGGATGACGCAACACGCCATCCACGTCACCACTGCCTCGGAGATCTCTTCCGAACAGCCAACACCACGTTCGCACAAGGCTCCACAGGACACTTACTGCGCATCTGTGTTCCTCCAGAAGCCACGTCTGCTCAGCCAGGGCAAACAAGCTCCCGCTGCACCCCAGAGCCGCCAGCCAGCACCCGCATGCCACGAACTACTGAGCTGATGCTACTCCGCAGTGTGTGTGCTCTGCTGTGGCCTCTCTTTCCACCACGGAATGTGTGTTCTGGTCAATAGTTTCTACTCATGGGGAGGTTACATCCATAATGGGTGGCAAAAGGTGTGTGACAAAGGAAAAATCTGGCATGTGATAATATGCAAGTTTGCAGATGAAAAGTTCCAAGATGCAAGGAGCAAAGATGAGTGGACCCTTCAAGACTGGTGACCCCATGGCGACTAGGAGGACATCATAAAAATGGCTGCCGCCTGGGTGGACGAGCCCACGACTGTCAGAAACGGGGAACAGAGTGAGTGCAGCTGGACGTCTGGCACAACCTCACGAGATGGCACTGATGGGTGACCCAGCACCTAGAGACTAGAACACAGCACCACGGGGGCTCAGGCACCGTGTATGACCTTGCAGAGTGCTGACTCAGCGAGCAGCCTCACCTCCAGGAGCACATCCTGCACTAAACTAGGTGTGCATCGATATGACGACAGAATGAGGGAAGTGTTAATCAGAAATGGAATGCAGGTCTATGAGCCATGAAGATGGAAGTGACAGTACTCCATAAAGTGCTGGGCACAGTGCCTGGCAGTTAGTAGCTGCTCAGCAAACAGCATCTGTTAGCACTCTTATTATCCCCCTGCTGACCTTCACAACAGAGCAGGAATAACGGCCTATAGTTTTCTAATTCCCAACTGGACTTTCCCAGCCCAGGGCATACAATAGTGTTAAAAAGATAGCACTCGATTAATTTTACCAAGTTTTGCGGACACACAGAAAAACTTTCAACTAAGCTGCCCAATTCCCATCCATGCCAGTCAGTTGTCAGTTTGATCTCAGAACAATTCCGTGCTCTTCCTCAGCTCCGTGTCAGAGGGAAAGACATTCCTCAACTCTTCTGACCTCTGGCCAAAGCAAGGCCATTTTGTCCAACAGGAGGCACAACGGCAGGAGAGCAGGGGACAGGAAGAGGCCAGGGGGTGTCTCCCACCTCTCCCTGCTGCCAGTGGCACCTCGACAGTAACTGTGTCTCCCACATGACCAACTCCTGGGGACAGTCATCCCTGTGGTCCCAGCTTGGGTGGAGCAGCCCTCGCCATGGTCCTGGCTCCTGACATCTGGTACCCTACCTCCTCCAACAGGAACCCCAGCCCAGGAGTCGAACAATTTCCTGTTCTCACCTCTTCCATCCCCTGTGCAACCAACTCTATTAAATTTCTCCACTGAAAACACCCAAAGTGGTTTCTGCTTTCCTAACTGGACTCTGATGAAAACACCATCTAAAGAAGAATTGTTACACAAGCATTTGATGGAGCACTCAGCAGCCATTAGGAAAAATGGTATGTGTCTAAATGTACTGACATATAAAGATGACTGAGGGCTGTGGTTAAGAGAACAGGGAGACTGAAACAGTATTATACTTGGGAAAAGGCAGACATGAGAGGTATGCTCATATATATACTAAAAAACTGATTGTAGAAACCTACATGAAATTTTGATGCGTTATCTCCAGGTGGTGGGATTCCAGGTTTGGGGGTGGGGGATTGTTTTTTGTTTTGTTTTGTTTTTTACTTCTTTGTGCTTTTCTGAAGAATATGATTCTTTTGTAATAAGTATGAATTACTTTTCTATCGGAACACCAGAAAAAGTCAATTCCATCTTGGGGAAGGTCATCTAAAAGGAGATCGATCTTCCAGAAGTGGTGAAGGATCACCTAGGCCATCAGCACCCAGCTGTCCTCTGCATAACTCGGAGACGCCTGACCAAGAAGACTTTCCAACCTGGTTCCCGGCAGGAGGAGAGGGGAGGTGGGGAGCCCGCAGGAAGATGGGGTAGGCGATGAGAAAGCGTGGTGGCAGAGAGCTGCCTCAATTCCTGCCCAATGTGACACCCTGGACCCACCCCGCTGTGGGCCCCGCCTGGTCGCATCACACAGGTCTTGAGGACTTTATTCTCATCAACCATTTCTCCACCACCTCCCTCCAGTTAGCAACCGAGTCAAACATCCCCTCCTCCAGGAGCCTCCCACCCTTCTCAGCCAGTCGCCGTTGTGCCCAAGCATGTCTGCTCCTTTTCTTCCTGGCATGAGTAGAAAGCACAATAAATGCAATCACCTTCTCCCATGAGTTGAGCATGCTTTGGGATGGTTCCATAATTATTCATTTATAAGAAGCTCAAACGTAAGTCCAAACCCTGGCTCTGCCACTTAAAATCTGTGTCCTCAAGCAGCTGCCTTTTTTTTTTCCACTGAGCTGTGAGTGAAGGCTGCTGACACTTAGCACCTGTGTCATTAGCAAGATCATATATGAAAACTCAGGCCAAGTCTCTACCATCAGGTCTGCCAAGTAGGGGGGACTCGGGCAACGGGGCCTCCCCACCTTTCATCCGTCCAGCCTTCACTAGAGGGGTTCACACGTTGAAGGCATTCTGTGAAGAGTGGTTTTTTAGTGTTCCTCTTTACATATAGATGTCACTCATCTAGTCATCAAGGAACCCTCACATGAAAACGCCTGCCTCTTTGCACCATAACCGCAGAGGCATGAAAGCCTAGGAAGAGCATGGACTTTGGAACCAGGGTCCTGTGTTTCGAAACCAGGTTGCACCGCTTGCTCACTAGCTGTGTGCTTCAGGTAAGTCACTGAACCTCTCTGAGCCATTTCTGAACAATGGAAATGATACTGGCTTCCTCAAAGGATTCTTCTAAAGATTAAATGAGAAAAATGTATATAAAGTGCCTAACTTTTCGTACCGCTCACGAGTTTTCTCGTTTTTCATGTGCCATCTGTTACGGACCTTAGATGTCAACACACTGTCTTGTCCACATTGAATGAAGCGATCTCATTGGTGGAAACCGTGCAGGTCAATCTACAAAAAACTATGTAATTGCACAAACCCATAAAGCATTGCAATTACACTGTATTTTGGTCATTCGAATAGTCTTTGAATGCGCAGAGAGATTTCTATGTGGTACGCAGTGTGCGAACACAGTTGCTGACATGCGAAGGCTCTACCGATACTAGCTCCCCTTGTCGCAGTTAAGTGAACTCAGCTCAGGAGGAAAGCAAACCCCACTGCCATTATAAACACCACAGCACAACAGCAACCAGGTGGAACCACACTGGTGTCATCTCCATTTAAGAGTTTTATATTGTCTACTGATTTATTAACCAGAAGAAGCAATTCCCCAGGGGAGATTACAGTTCAAATAATTGTTTTGAAGAAAATGGGGTGGATCAACATGCCAGAATCATTAATCATCAAAACAGTAACATACATTTGATGAGCTGGCCTCCGTGATGAGAGGAGAATTTGCACAAAAATCTACGGCTATGTCATCCAAACCACTTATCAGCGTACTCCCATCCTTGCCCTGCTTTATTCCAAGGCAGGGGAAGTCTGTGCCCAAGAATGACAGTTCAGACGGAGGATGGGTCCCCACCACTGCAAAGCGCCAAGAGTTTAATGGATTTATTAATGAATTAATAATTTAGTGAACATTTATGGGCTATTTTCACTGAGTAATGGCCATGAAGTATTGCAAAAGCAACCCAAGAAATCAGACGGTGCGACACTGAACATGAGAAAAAGCTGCCTCCCCCGGATGCAGGTAAAGCACAACGTTAAAATCTGTTTGGCCCCTGTTAGAAGGTAATGGAAGGACCATTCTGATCCCAAAAGCAGGCACTCCCCGAGAGCCGGCAGGCCACCAGGAACCCTCCTCTCACCCAAGGGCAAACCTCCTACAGGATCTAAAGCTCCACTGTGTTTTCATCTTATAAGGCACGTGTCTCCAAGCAGATACTAATTTCTCAGGGTACCAGATAGAACCTCAGGTGTGGGTTTATAGAAACATACCTATTCCAAAAGGAACAAAATCGAGGTGATTTCTTTTTCCCAGGTACTTCAGGCATGGTTTTATCGCAACCACAAGTACAACACTGGTTTCAGGAAAAGATGGCTGAGCACTTTCGAAGCCCTTACTATGAGCTAAGCACATCCTAGTTTCTTTTGGGGGGCGGGGAAGGAGACGGGTGACTCCAAATTGATGTCTATTCCTGAGTCCAAGCTAATGACTGGTTTCCAAGCCTGGCTGTACATTAAAACCACTTGGAGAGTATCAAAAAGTGCTGATGTCTCAGATATTTTATAAAGGATGTTCATGTGGTAATTACAGCCATCCTGTGGAGCAGGTAAAGTTATTCCTATTCCACTGACTCTGTAAGCACAAGTAATTTATCCAACGTACTTCTAAATACGTTCCGAGTATCTACTATTTTCCTCAAGTCTAATCTTTGCGCGCGCGCGCGCGCACACACACACACACACACACACACACACACACACACATTTTCCTGCCTTTTCCCTCTATTGCTTGAGTAATACCACATGTATACTAAAAATAACAGATATGGAAAAAATAATTACCTGGCACACTGAACTCCAGGAAGATCCACTACCTAGCATTTGATACCTGTCTTGTCAGTCTTTTCCCCTACTTTTTTTTCAATTCCAAGAAAATAATTCTGCACCCACTTTTTTGTGACCTGCGTTTCACAATTAATAAAGCATGAACTTCTCCCCATGTCATTAAATATTCTACAGCATCACGTTAGTGGCTGCCTGGTAATGCGATGTGTGCCTGTGCCCTGATTTACTTAGCTTGCCTGAATTAATTGTTACTGTCTGACAGAAGTCAGCCCTCCACTTCTATACCCAATCCAGAAAAAGCAGGTACTCAGGTAGTTAAAAATGTGGTGCCCCTGTCACTGCTGGACATGTAGTTGCATTAACACCCCAATTCTTTTGGGTACTTCTTATTCCAAGGGATCCCAGACACATCTCATTTCAAATAATGCCCGGCTCCCTAAACGCTCCAACAGCAGGACTGCCCTGAGAGCTCACAATGCCTGCCTCTGGGCAGAGCTGTGAGTGGGCCAGAAAGGAACATCGCAGGTTCCAGGGACCAGGGTCTGGCCCGGGCACTGCTCTGGTTCTGCTGGTGACCTCAGAGGGTCACTTGTGTCCCCTCGGTTTCATCCTTGTGAAGCTCCAATGAGAGCATCACTCCTCAGCCAATGAGTGCCTCCTGCAAGAGGGTTTGAGAATAAAGCTGAAAATCTGAACCCTCAGGCCTTAAACATGCAAGGCCTTTTATCACCATACCAGTGAGGAGGCAGCAAGATTTTCTGTGGTTTTCTTTTCCTTAACCCAAATTCAGAAACTATGCAGTAAAACAGACTATCCCAGACAGTGCCAGCACCCACTGGGGCCGTAGGATCGTCCAGGTCACAGCCCAGGCTTCCAGCAGCCTGGGAAACAGCACAGGAAATAGCAAAGGAGCCCACTGGGGGTCAAAGTCCTGAGGATCTGAGAAGAAATCCATCCATTGCTCCCCAGTCTACCCCCATCTCTCTTTCCCATCCCCATCTGGTAATCATTTCAACAGGAGATTCATGTACGGTAGGAGGCCTTCTTTGAGGAGTAAATGCCCTGAAGGAGAAACGCCCACTTCTGAGTGGACGTGAAGGGCAGAGCTAACCGCCAGACAACAGTGAGCCCAGCCAGGCCTGCTTCTCCACCCCCAGCTGGACCTAAGTCCCAACGCAGAGGGCCCTGGGCCGCTGTCCTCCTCTTGAAGCATCTTAGATTAAGAGCAAAGTTTGACACAGGGGGCATGGTTCTACCTACATGAGGCAACAGGGGGCTGGGCCCAAGTACCCTGGACCAAAATGTGCCCCTGCCACCTGCTCCCAACAGTACCTGAAATTCCACAGTCAGAGTGTCTCCTGAGAACACAGTGCGACCGTGGGAGTGTTACTACGCGTGAGCCATTTCGGGTAACTGAAGGGGTGCCGCATAAACTAGTCCCTGCTGAACTAGTTAAACCAGAGCCAGGCTGTGACAGCAGAATAAAGAGAGAACGAGCAGAGCCCAGCACGGCACCTTGCTGCAGACACACCTGGTGCCTCACCTGCTGCAAGTGCTCCTCTCCGGAAATAATCAGAGCAGGCTGCACCGCCCCACCAACGGGACGGACTCCAACTACCTCAGAAGGAGAACCCAGCTTCCTTCCGTCCCTTCCAAATGAGCCTGAGACCATTCTTCTAAGCTCCCAGGACACATGGCCACATTGCACAAACAAGGATGCTCAGGGAAAGAATCATTAAGTCTACCCAAGCTGTCATCCACCACGGGGCCAGGAGCCCAGCCTGCCCTAAGGGCTGCTGCCAGCCGTTCTCCCAAAGTCCCTTGGACCCAGGGGCTGTGTTTATGCGGGACAGGAAAAGGGATTTTCAGTCATCTGCAATGGGCCTTAGAGGCTCTACATTCTGGGATAAATGAGGAGCCCCTTTGCAAATGTCTCCCACAGAACACACGACAGCAGGACTGATAGACGCACCCCATGGAGAGCTATGGAGCTGGAGTTCCATCCTTCCAGACAGATCCTGAGCCGCCCTTTCCTCACCTGTACAGCAGGGATAATAAAAGCTGCTTTGGGAATTTTTAGACATTAGAGATGCCATATATAAAGTACCCCGCACAGGCCTGTCAGACACACGCTGTCCCCTCTGAAGGGTGGTATTAATCTGTCACGTGTCTGTTGTTAATCCACAGACAGAATCTCTGGCTATTGATTTAGAGCAGGGGCATCCCACCTTTTAGCTCCCCCAGCCACACTGGAGGAAGAATTGTCTTGGGCCACACATAAACTACACTCACACTAATGATAGCTCATGAGCTAAAACAAACAAACAAAAATGGTCCTTGCATAATTTTCAGAATGTTTTAAGAAAGTTATGCATTTGTGTTGGGCCACATTCAAAGCCATCCTGGGCCACATGTGGCCCATGGGCTGCAGGTTGGACACACTTAATTTAGAGCCTGGCTCTATGTAAAGGGGCATGCGGGACCCTCTCGTACATTAAGCTTTCAGAGCATAGGAAACATTTCCATTTTCTCTTTACTCTCCAATCCCAGCTCCTGAGCGCAGCACCAAGCAGGTGTTCCTGAGGCTCACACAACACCTCAGCCAGCTCCACGTGCTCACTTGGCTTTAGTGAAGTTAGCACACTAAAAGCTATCTGTCTACCAGCAGGCACTGGCTTGGTCTCAATGCCCAGCAAAAACGAGCTGTCCGCAGGGACATTTGGAGAAGTTGCTGTGTGCACCAAAGCCAGCTGCTTGTAGCAGTTTCTCTAAGACTCCATCAGGTCCCTCCTCCCCTCTGCAGGAGTTTAGCAACACCCACGTGCAGATCTGAAAGGAACAGGAATCGGACAAGCTAGAGCTGGAACTGTGTCAGTGAGTGGATTCACTACCCTAGCTAAAAGCCCACTAGGAATCCTTCCGGAATCCACCTTGGACCGAACCTGGTGCTAATCCTCGGTGCCCGCCCCGAGTTCGTACTCCATGGCACTGCATTCCCTCTCCATCCGTCCTTCATTCCCATGAGGCTGTGAGCTGTCTTCAACTCCACACCAAGGACGCTTTGGGGTACAGAACAGATGCTCAGCAAACTTTCATTGAACGATCTCAGCCCTGTGAAGCAGACACTGCTCCCCACCCCTCAATTTTGTTCATGAGGACACAGAAGGCGAGAGAGTCTGAGCACTTTACCTGTGATCTCCTGTGCTTTACACAGGAGGAAATGGACACCTCCATGCTAGGACACTTGCCACCAGAACACACCAGGTGGCCTCTGCTGCACTGACAGCTTGGGGCTCTCACAAGCACAACTACAAAGCCACTTGGCTTGTTGTATGGTCATCTGCCTTCTAGACAGTAGCTCCCTAAGGCCAGGCACAGTGTTGCTCTCCTCTCCCTGAGTCCAGCACCAGCAGGGGGGCTAGGCTACCATCCATGACGATTCTGCTGCCAGAAAGCAGACAGTACACCTGTCCCTCCATGCCTCTGAGACTTGACGGTGCCTCCCCGGAGCATCTGGTCAAAACGCAGATTCTGATTCAAGAGGGCTGACGTGGAGCCTGCGTGTCGGTATTCCTATATGTGCCCAGGCTGCCGTTGGGGGGCTGGGTCAGACGCCTTCTGAGAGGCAAACTCCAATCCTGGGAGGCTCGGCCAGCAAGGGCCAATCTTCTTTTCAGAAAAGAATGTCCTTTTCTCATTCCTGGGCACCTGGAGTTGTTCCTTACATCAGCTGTGTCATGAGACCTCCCCCTCCTGGTCCTTGGTATCATGAAGATTCAGAGCAAAGCTTCGGTCCTGAAGAGCTGAGGGCTCGAGAATGCTGTAGGTTTAATTCCCTCTCTGCTCACTCCCAGCTCACAACAGGACCAGGACTCCCGCTGCTTGCTGCTATCCTGGCCATGGCCACAGGGACATTAGCAGGTGCCGCTGCTTTGAAATCCCAAAATTCAGAACGATACACGCCAAACTTCATTCTGACTACGTTTCCCTCCCTGCAGGCTTCGTCTCTCACTCCTGTGCCCCCTGCACATTTCATCCATCCCTAGGACAGAGCCTTAAACGTCAGAAAACCAGAATTCGGCAGGTCAATTAGCCTAACTCACAACATGTCATTTTTCTCATTTAACAGCTGGAATACCATGTTTTTGTGTTCAGCGTGGGCCTACTGTGTGCCTCCTGGAAACAAGTCTACCTGCCTTGAAAGGAAACCATTGAACTGCCAGAGCCCCCACAGTACCACGTCCTGTAACAGGGCCACACTCTGGATCCTTCTGAGGATTACTCTTCTGTCCACGTTGGTAAGAGCTTTAAATGGTCACCCAGGAAGACCGATCAGCCCACTTTCTTCACAGGGCTCTGGGTGTCACACGACTGCTCCCTCACTGTACTGCTTGGCTGAGACAAAGGGGCATCCCTGTTGGCAGAGTTGTGTTGATGTCCTACAGCATCCCTGGCCTCCAATCCACAGGCCCTGTCTCCCTCCCCAGCTTCCACTACAACTAGATGAACTCAAAGGGCTTATTAAAAAAATGTTAAAATGGGAAGTACAAGTACCTTTGTCCCAAACCCCTACAATGAAATTGCTGGAACCCCTTACACCTTTGTCCCTCTTATCTCATGGCCATAGAACGAAAGCTGTGAGAATTCACGGTCTCTGACATTGAGGGGCTCCAAGGATTCAGCCCTGACCTACACTGCTGCTGCTTTGGTGCCATGCAGGATGCTGAGGACAACGTGGGCTTCAGCGTATCAAGCATGGGTGTTCCAAAATGGATAGAGGGTGGTATCATGAAAGTCAGGCAAGAATGTTCCAAAAAAATTATGCAATCTGACAATTTTGCTTGCTAACATGCCACCACGTGCTTACGTGGCAGCACTGTACAAACAACTCGGTAAGGTGTCATAACCTTGGTGTGTCTGTGTCTCACAGCTGTGCTCATGTCGATGTGTGGCGGTGTCTTGCTGAGTGGCGTTCATCATTTTTGTTGTGTGTTTCTGTGTGCCATTGTGAGAATGCTGGAGCTTGAATTAGAGCAATGAACAAACACACAGCACCATCTGAGGGAGTGTTTAGCCAGTGCACAAATAACTGTTTTGGAGCACTCTCCCTACTCACTGAGCTGGCCGCCAATGATTTTTTTCTTTACCCTAAGATAAAGGAAATACTGAAAGGAAGACATTTTTATGACATTCAGGACTTCAAGGGTCATATGACGACAGCTCTGATGCCATTCCAGGAACAGAGGTCCAAAATTTCTTTGAAGGGTGGACTAGGCACTGGCATTGGTACACAGCTTCCCAAGGGGAGTACTTCCAAGGTGACTGAAGTGATATTCAACAATGAGGTATGCAGTACTTTTTGTAGGATGAGTTCACAAACTTAATGGTGTGATTAAACCTTCAGCAGAGTCAAAACTCTGCTCGTCAAAATGTAAGGGTGGCACTGTATTTCTATTTTCAGGATCTAACATCCTAAGTTAAGTTTGATTTAACAACGTAATTTAGCTTAAAACCTTTTATAACTTTTTTCTTTTGTTTCCCTCCTTAACGCAGTTTCAATGACTCTATTACCATACATACCAGTTTCAATGACTCTGTTTACACTGTCTTCAAAGAAGTCTTTTCAACACCTGCATAAGATCCATCTGAATCTCTGAAACCACTGGGAAGCACCTTTTCCCTTTCAAATCATCCAGGAATTGCTGGACCACCTCTCTCCCTTTCTTTTATTCTGCCTCTTCTAATGAGTCTATAAAACCTTTTGGCCATGAGGGAAACTGGGAGAGGGCCTTTGGACAGGAGCCTGCCAGCCTCCCAGAATGCCAGCATTTTGAATAAACCTACTTTTCTTTCTACCGATGCTTATCTCTTGATTTTTTGGAGGGAGCAAGCAGCACCTGAACCTAATAACCAAGGGCATCTTTGAAACATCCTGTTTTTGGAAGTGAAAGCTCTCAGTTCAGAAGGCACCATTCTTCACCACACCTAGCAAACCAACCCTACAAGTCAGCAGGTTGGAGAGAAGTCTAACACCTAGAGAAATAAAGCATTCCTGCAAAGGCCACCTTACTTCACCAAGGCATAATCTACAAATGAAACAGTTATAATAGGCATGTTTTCTCCTCGTTTATTCCATCAGCTGTAACTACCTTCCAAGATCTGCATAGGTACAATTTGCCCCACCCCCACCCCACAATTCATATTTTTCTTTCTCTTGGCAGACACTATTTTTGTGAGTTGTACCCAGTTTTGTTTTGCTAGCTCACCAGAACCAAGAGTAACAAATACTTTTCATTTGATTATTTTAAAAGTCTCATTAATTTTTCAAGCCACACAACACACACAGGCATAAATGTATTCACCAGACATTCACAACCAGTGAAGGTTAATAGTCATTTAATGTAACTGCAAACGTTACAAGCAATCTTCCTGTCCCACTGCATTTCCCAAGACCACATAAATATGTAATCTATTCCCCTCTTTTCCATCATAACATCTCACTGGGGTGATTCTGATGAGCTGTCCCCTTGCCGTCTCCACCGTAACGTGCTGTGTGGTACCTGATGGATAGATGCTGGGTTTGAGTGAGGAGGACTTCTGCAGCCATCCATAAACCTAGCTCATTTAAATTACTGGCTGTCAACCAGCTGAGAAGAAAGAAAAAGCTGTCTTTGAATTTTTTAAAAAAAAGTATGGCTCTATTGTCTAGAATGTCAAGCAGAATTCCTATTTCCAGGCACCAACAGCGAGGGACCACCTAATTGTCACGAGGGGCTTTGTCTTCTCAGGATTCTCTCTCCTGGGAACCGCTCTCAGTACCTTGGGAAGAGGTAGGAGTGCTCACGGTGGTTCTCCCTATAATTCAGTTTCTGGTCATCCGTGAACCAGATAATTGTTTGGATGGCCAAGTGATCTGAAGTGGGAAAAGAAACAGATTCAGGGTGTCACTAAGAAAACCACCCCCTGACAAAAAAAGGAATTGAGAGATGAAACAAACATTGCCTATTGTTGAATTTTTCCTCCAGTACAAGTGGGATGCTTACGGGGAAAGCTAGGGCTCTCAAAACCAGAGCACTCTTGGAAAAACACAGAGGAGGCCCATTTTGGACACTCTATCTTGTCTAGATAACATTCTTTTCCTAACTTCAGGACATGCTGCCAAAGACAGAGGCACTCAATATTGTGGATTTGCTGACCGATTCACCTGCTTCGCTGCAGGAAATAAAACTTCATTCTTTTACAGGCTTGCTCAATCACATAGGTTTTGTGGACACCATTCTGCCCAGGGCATACAATTCACATTTTAGCTCCTAAAATTTGCCAACCAATGCAGTTGTAAGGAAAAAAAACATAATAAGTCACTTTCTCCACTTCAGCAGTTCAAGTTTCTCCAATGTCTGCCTCAGAAAAAAAAAGAAGTGCACAGAGACAAATTCCAAGGCCGTATATCATGAATGTTATGAAGCCTGTTTGAGACATCATGAAAACTACCCAGCTGAATTTTAAGCTGTCTCTCCCCTGAGAACTGAAGATTCACGGATTCCCAAGGCAACTGCATTTGGAAGAAAATCTCTCTGTAAGGAAAAACCCAGAGAGAGTTCGATGATCAAGCTTTCCTTTGGCCTTTAATTCATTTGCAAGCAACACTATATGGCTAGCATTAGATTAAACCCCCATTAATTTCAAGTCAGTCATTACCCCTTTCTTTCACACAACACATTTTTCCAATGTTTATTGCTGATTTTAAGTAAACTGACATCCCTTGAAGAGAAAATCTTTTTAAAACTTGTGAAATGGTTTCTTGGACAGCATCTATTATGAAACTAACTATGATAACCACCAGAGTGATCGCAGGTTACATTTTTAGGGAATGCCATAAAACAATACTTTGTATTTAAAGCCACAGACTTCATTCCCCCATAGAAATGTCAACTTAACAATATACAGTCCAAAACGCTTTTATAAGAACTCCAGAAATCAATTAGAAAGTTGCAGTAACCCAAACAAGCTCCAAGCCAAGAACAGCTGCATTGAAACAGGTAAGATAAGTCATTTCATTTCAACTATGTCGGGCCCTTCCCCTCAACCTGACACTGCTCACAATTAGGAGGAAAAAACCCAACTTGTGGCTTCTCCCTTGGGAAGGAGAAGAGTGAAATATACATCAATGTTCTGACTTTTCAGGGGACTGCCCAAGGGAGTGGTTTCTGTCTCATCTGACTCAGAGCCCTGATGAGGACCAGCATATCTTGGATGCTTTAGGGCTGCAGAGAACAAAAAAGAGCTCAGCAGCTTATAGCAACACCAGAGAACTTCTAACACTACAAACAGAAACCAACACAACTCACTGGAATTGGGAGCAAGTACCCAACTGTGTCTTCTCCCTTGGGAATAAAAGAGAACAGTAAAATATGCACTAAATATTTCAACTTTTTGGAGGGCTGCCTGAGGGACTGCTTCCCTCTCATATGACTCAGAACACTGACAAAACTGGCAAACTTTAGGTACTCAGGGGCCACAGAGAACAAAAGAGAGCTCAGTGGCTTGTGGCAGCACTGGAGAACTTGCAGTGCTACAGACAGGCACCAGGGGAAATCAAGAGACAACCAGCTCCTGAAAAAGAAAAGAACAATCATCTCTATTTGAGAAATTACATGCACAATCCCAGAAAAGGTCTGAGAGGCTCCCAGAATCTCTAGCCCTGCTGATTGATGACATTCTTTCCCTGTATGATGCAAGTCTGTAAAGACTGAGAGAAATGGTTGGTATTTTTTTGTTTTGTTTGTTTGTTTTTTTGCTTTTTGGTATGTGGGTAGCTCCCTGACTGGGAATTGAACCCAGGCCACAGCACTGACAGCACCACCACCGAAGCCCCAAGCCACTACACCATCAGGGAACTCCCCTGTTTTGTTTTGATTTTTTAATGTGTAGATCCCAATATAAAATTACAAGGCACATGAAGAAACAAGAAATCATGGCCCAATCAAAGGAACAAAATTAACCTCCAGAAACCAACCCTTAATAAATAGGTATGTGAATTATCTAAGAACTCAATATAACCATCATGAAGATACTCAACAAATTCAGGTGAATGATGCATGAACAAAATGAGAATACCAACAAATAGTTATATAGAACTTTAAGAAGAACCAAATAAAAATCTTGGAGCTGAAGAACTCAATAAATGGATTGAAAAAAATCACTAGTGGAGTTTAACAGCAGACCTGATCAAGAAGACAGAATCAAAGAACTCAGTAAGGGGTCATTCAAAATTATCTAGTTAGAGGAGCAAGAAAAAGAAAAAAATGAATGAAAAAGAGTGAAGAAAGCCCAAAAGACTTATGAGATACCATAAAGAAGAACAATACACACATTGTAGTATTCTTGGAGGAGGAGGAAGGAGAGAGAGAAAAGGGCAGAAAGCAGAGTTGAAGAAATAATGGCAGAAAACTGCCCAAATATAGAGAAGGAATAAACATCCAGATTCAAAAAATCCAACGTATCCCAACTGAGGTGAATCCAAAGGCGTCCACATTGAGATACATTATAATCAAATTGTTATAAGTCAGATGAAGATTTTTGAAAACATTAAGAGAAAAGTGATTCACATACAAGGGAACTACCATGAGACTACCAGTGAACTTTTCCATAGAACCTTACACCAAAAGACTTTGGGATGATATATTACAAATGCTGAAAGAAAAAATAAAACTGCCAACTAAAAGTTCTATATCCTACAGAACTGTCCTTCAAAATTGAAGGAGAAATAAAGACTTGTCCAAACCAACAAAAGCTGAGGGGAGTTTATTACCCCTAGACTTGCACTACAAGAAGTGCTAAAGGGACTCCTTCAATTTGAAATGAAAGGATGCTTGACAACAACACAGAAGCTTATATAAAAAGGTATAAAGCTCACTTGTAAAAGTAAATTATACACAGATACATAGAATACTATAATACCATAATGGTGGTGCATAAATAACCTTTAATTCTGGTATAAGAGTTAAATGAGGGAGTTCCCTGATGGTGTAGCGGCTTAAGGCTTCGGCGCTGGCGCTGTCAGTGCTGCGGCCTGGGTTCAATTCCCAGCCAGGGAGCTACTCACATACCAAAAAGCAAAAAAAAAAAAAAAAAAAAGAGTTAAATGACAAAAGTACAAAAATAACTATAAAATTAATGGGTACACAATATAAGTCAATTTGTAATAATATAAGTGTATTGAAGAAAATAAAAGAACAGTTTTGTATATTCATCTAATTAAAGTTCTTACCAGCTCAAAACAGATTTTTAGAATTATGTTTCATTTAAGTCCCATGGTAATCACAAAGTATCTATAGAAGACACATAAAAGAAAATGAGAAATCAAAGAATGTCATTACAAAATACAAAAAAAAAAAAACAGAAAATAAGAAAAAGTTATAGTAAGAGAGGAAAAGAGGGACCAAAAAGCTACAAGATAGACATAAAACAATTTTTTAAGTGGCAACAGTAAGCCTTTCCCTATGAGTAACTGCTTCAAATGTAAATGGATTAAATTCTTCCAATTAAAAAACAGTCTGTAAATGGATTTTTAAAAACCTAACAACATGCTGTCTAAAATAGAGTCACTTTAAGATTTAAGGACATACACAGACTGAAAGTGAGAGGAAAGAAAAAGATATTCTACGCAAATGGCAACCAAAACAGAGCTGGATGATTATACTTACACAAAATAGACATTAAGTCAAAAGCTCTCACAAGAAACAAAGAAGAACATTATAAATGACAAAAGGCTCAAGTCACCCAAGAAATATAACAATTATAAATATATATATGCATCCAACATCAGAGCAATCAATTATATGAAGCAAACATTGACAGAATTAAAGAAGGAAATAGTAAGCAATAATAGTAAAAGATTTCAATTCAATACTCCACTTTCACTAATGGATAGGATATCCAGAAAAAAATATCAATAAGGAAACAGAGGAACTGAACAACACTATAGACCAAATGGATGTAACAGATATATAAAGAATGCCCCACCCAACAGCAGCAGAATAGATAATCTTCTCAAAAGAACACACCTAACACTTAAGGGTTGATCACATATCAGGTGATCACATAACAAGTTTAAGAAGTTTGAAATCATATTGAGTATCTTTTCGACCACAAAGTAATTAAATCAGAAATTAGTAGCAGAAATAAAAATGGAAATTTTTAAAATATGAGGAAAAAATATGAAAAAACTAAACGATATACTCTCAAACAATGAGTCAAGAAAAAAATTGAAATGAAACTTGGAAAATATATTGAAACAAAAAAACACAATATACCAAAACTTACGGGATGCAACAAAAGCAGTACTAGGAGAGAAGTTTATAGCAGTAAATGCCCACATTTAAAAAGAAGGAAGAGCTCAAATAAACAACCTAACATTATATCTCCAGGAACTAGAAAAAGAACAAACTAAGCTCAAAGTTGGCAGAAGAAAATAATAAATATTAGAACAGATATAAACAAAACAGAAAAAAACAACTGAAAACAATCAATGAAACCAAGAGCTATTTTTTGAAAAGATCAAAACACTTGACAAATCCTTAGCTAGCCTAAAAAGAAGACCCAGTTCAGAAGTGAAAGTGGGGGACATTATAGGAATAATGTTTGTTATAGAAATAAGTTTATTTTTATAGATATAATTTTGTTTATTTCTATAAAAATAAAATTTTTATACAAATAAATTTATTTCATGTTTTATTTCTATAAAATTATAGAAATAATGATTTTACAATAGTTTAAGTATTTGGGAGTAAGTGGGGAGGCCGTGGGAGAAGAGGGAGGGGGCAGGAGAGGATGGAGGGGGAGCCAAATATATGGTAATGGGAAGAGAACTCACACTGGGTGGTATGCAACAAATAGACGATGCACTGTAGAACTGTACACCTGGAATCTATGTAACTCTTGATAACCAATGTCACCCCAGTAAGTCTAACAATAAAAATATTTTTATATAAAAAGGAAATAATGATCTTATAGAAATAAAAAGGATTATGAGAGTACAGTGAAAAACTGTACGCCAACAAATTGGATAACTTAGATGAAATGGACAAATTCCTAGAAACACACAACCTATCAAGACTGACTCAATAGAAAATGTAAAAAGACCTATAATGAGTAAGCAGACTGCATTAGTAATCAAAAGCTTTCCAAAAAAGAAAAGCCCAGAACAGATGGTCTCACTGGAGAATTCTAAACATTTAAAGAAGAATTAATACCAAACTTTCTCAGACTCTTCCAACATATTGAAAGCAAACACTTCCAACCTCATTTTTTGAGGCCAGCATTACCCTGATACTAAAGTCAGACAAAGACACTACAACGAAATAGAAAACTACAGGTCAATGTTCCTGATGCAAAAGCCCTAAGCAAAATACTAGCAAACTGAACTCAACCGCACATGAAAGGAATCACATACCAAGTGAAATTTATCTCTCAGATGCAAGAAGGGTTCAACAATTGAAAACCAATTAATGTGACTGACAAGAGTGAAGGATAAAAATCACAGGACCATCTTGATTGGTGCAGAAAAAGGATTTGACAAAATTCGACACCCTTTCATGATAAAAACATTCAACAAACTATGAAGGGAAAGAAATTATTTCAACATAAGAAAGGTATATGAAAAGCCAGAACTACATACTCAACAGTGAAAAACTGAAAGTTTTTCCTCAAAGATAATGAATAAGACAAGAATACCTACTCTCAGCACTTCTATTCAATAAAGTACTGAAAGTTTTAGCCAGAGGAATCAGGCAAAAACAAGAAATAAGAGGCATTCAATTTGGAAAGGAAGAAGTAAAATTTTCTACAGTCACAGATGACATGATTTATTTTAATATATAGCAAACCCTGAAGAATTCACAACCATTAGAGTGAATAAACTAATTCAGCAAAGTAGGAGGGTACAAAATCAACATAAAACAATCAGTTGCATTTTTATATACCAGCAATGAATATGGATAGGAAATTAAGAAAACAATCCCATTCAAAAGTGTCTTATAGTTCTCTGTGTATTTTACAAAAGCATCAAAGAGAATAAAATACTTAGAAATAAACTTCATGAAGAAGGTTGAAAGACTTGTACACTGAAAATCACAAAACATATTGAAAGAAATTAAAGACAGCCCAAATGAAAGACTTCCTGTTTTCATCAATTGGAAAAATCAATGTTGTTAAAATGCCATACTACGCAATGTGATCTACAGAGTCAATGCAATCCCCATTAAAACCTCAATAGAATTTTCTGCAGAAATATAGAAAATAATTCTAAAATTCATAAGGAGCAACACAGGGCCCCAAAAAGCCAAATCAATCTTGAAAAAGGACAAAGCTGAAGCCTTCACACGTCCTGATTACAAAACGTATTATGATACAAAGCTACAGTATGGTACCGGCATAAGGACATAGAAACCAATGGAACAGAGTAGAGAGCCCAGAAATAAAACCACACCTATATGGTCAAACGATCTTCAACAAGGGTGTTAAGACTACACAATGGGTAAAGAATAATCTCTTCAATGAATAGTGTTGGAAAAATTGGATATTTACATGCAAAAGAATGAAAGTGGACTCTTATCTTACACTATACACAAATATCAACTCAAAATGGATTAAAGACTCAAATTTAAGTCCTGAAGCTATAAAACATCTGAATAAAACACAGGAGAAAACCCTTCATAATGTTGGTCTTGGCCATGATTTCTTGAATATCCTATCTTGTCCAACAAAAGCACAGACTGCAAAAGGAAAACTAGATTATATCAAACTGGGATTACATCACACTAAAAAGCTCATGCACAGGAAAGGAAACAGGAGTGGAAAAGCAACCAAAGAATGGAAGACAACATCTGCAAGCAATATACATGATAAGAAGTTAACATCCAAAATATGTAAGGGACTCCTACAACTCAATAAAAAATAAGCAACCTGTTTTTAAAATGGACAAAGGAATTGAATAGTCATTCCCTCAAAGACATAAGAATTGCCAATAAGCACATGAAAAGATGATCGATATCCCTAATTATTGAAGTAACACCTCGCACCTGTTACAAGGGCTATTATCAAAAAACAAATCCTGGCAAGGATATGGAGAAACTGGAACCCTTGTGCACTGCCGGTGAGAATGTAAAATGGTGCAGCTGCTATGGGAAGTAGTATGGAGCTTTCTCAAAGAATTAAAATAGAATTACCATATAATCAAACAATCCCATTTCTTCCCATTTCAGAAGAATTAAAATCAGAACCTCAAAGAGGTATTTACACTCCCATGTTCATTACAGCATTATTTCCAACAGCCCAGAGGTAGAAACAACCTAAGAGTCCATCTACATATGAATGGATAAAGTACACACACACACACACACACACACACACACACACACGTGGATGGACCTTAACGGCACTGTGCTCAGTGAGATAAGCCATTCACAGGACAGATACTGCACGATTCCCCTTGTGAGGTATCTAAAGTAGTTAACTCTCAGAAGCATGAATTAGGGTAGGAGACAGGGTGGGGGAGGGGGAAGTGGAAGTTACTATTCAGTGGGTATAGAATTTCAGTCGTGCAATATGAAAACGTTCTAGAGACAATGCATGTAGGTAACACTGTACTGTACACTGAACATTTTTAAAGGTAGATTTCATGTTATTTATATATATATACACACACACACACACACACACATATATACATATACATATATATATATACATATATACATATACATATATATATATACATATATACATATACATATATATATACATATATATATATACACATATATATATATATATATATATATATATATATATATATATATATATATATAAATAAATACACAAGGGCTGTCTGGAAAAATTCCAGCCATAAATGCTTCTATTTTTCCTATCACAGGGCTGGCTGGATGCTTTCCGGACAGCCTTCGGATGTATTTTCCTGTCCAAGCTGAAAGTCTCAGAAGAATCTGGACCTCAAACCATTTCACAAGCAGGTTTCCCCGTCCCAAAATTTAGCTTCTGAAGCAACAGAGAGCAAAGCACCCCCATCACTGAGCCACACAGAAAAGTGTGATGGCTCAGTCCTGAAAGCAGCACGAGGAGTCAGCATTCATCGAGGAAGCTCGATGTTTTCCAATCTACTCTCAGACTTTGAGTTAGATATACAAAGATGTGAACCCACAAAAGCAGGTCTAGAAATTCATATGGTAAACAGGTAACAGTTCTGACATCTGGGGGGAGTGAGGTAAGCACCTGCATAAGAGGGGTAGAGACTTTAGCCTTATAAGTAATATCAGAATCTCTTAAAAGAAAAATGTTAATAATTTAACTGCATCATTTAAAAAAATGAAAATAAAATTTCTTGATTAAAAAAAAGCTATTTACCAATCAATCAATTATAGTATTATCTCACACTATATGTCACTAATACATAATAACACACAAGCTCTTCTTTACAGACACCCCTCAACAAGTCAGAAAACTTTCACCTTTCTGTCACAGACAAACCACAGTTTCTGAAACTTGGGTTCATTGTCCTTTGTTCTCGGAGACCAGGACAAAGTACCCTACCCCTTCCTGGCCAAGAGAGCCAATCCTTTGTACAGACACTTCATTTAAGAATATCTCTGTCTTTGCTCAAACTGCATGGCGCGCACGTGGCTCCTGAGAGCTAAGGGCCCAGCTGGGTGGAGTGCTGGCACAACCGGAACCTCAAGGTAGTTTTACCTTGTGATTACACTACTGAACATTTATCAGTCACCCACTCTGTGCCACACTCAGGGTGAGGTATGCAGCAAGAAGCCAACCAAAGACCTTGCCCTCTTGTGGGGGTGATGAGCACACAGGCTCACACATGGGTGTGACAATGTCAGGGAGTGTTAAGGGCTGTGGGGGACACAAAGCAGGGTGAGTAATCTGTGGCATGAGGAGCGGTGCTAGGTTACGTGGGACGGTTAGCTATAACATCTCCGAGAAAGTCACGTTAATGCCAAGGACTAAGGGAGCGAGCCCGCCATGCAGATGAGTGTGAGTCAAGCGCCCCAGGCAGAGGAAACACCAAGTGCAAGGGCCCCGTGTGTGCCAATTCACACTGACCAGCAACATCTGGGAGTGCTGATTTCCCTGTTTCATCACCATCTCACTGATCCCTATTTCCTTCATTTTCTACAGAAAATAATTACCATTGTTTTCTTCAAGAGCTTTGGATAGATGGACTTAAAAGGGGATGAACGAATGCTGGGAAGAGAGGAAACAAACGGAAGGCAGCTTCCACTCAGTGCTCCCTGCACCATGCACTGTGCTGCTGCCTTTGCAGGTGTGTCAATTCAGCCTCACATCAACCTCTGAGAAAGGCGTGAGGTACCCTCTCTTGCATGCAAAAAGGCTAAGGCCCAGAGACTTTAGGAAATCAGCCCGAGGGAGCTCAATCCTTAGGACATAAACCTGACCCAGAGGGGCTCGTTCCCTGATGAGCCACCTCTCAGGGCAGGGGCATGGAAGAGCTCTCTCGGCAATCTCATATAAGGGACATGGGAACCAGTTTGTGCCTGAGTGCAGGTGGTTGTCCTGGGTAATTTCTTGCATATGCATTTAATTTTCTTTTCACTAGATTTTTTTTCAACAGTAGAAGTCAGTATTTCCCAATGCACCAGGAATTTATCTACAGCTGAAGTAAGCTACTGTCAGAAAGATGTGGATCTGAATAATTAAGCCCCTATTAAACATGCACACATCTTGTAATAAATCTCAAATTACAATGTGCCAAGATCTTGTTAAACCTGCCAACACATATCTTAAATAAGGTGGGAATATCATTTGGAGCTTATCAGGAGATTCAACCTATCATGAACGATGCTCTTTGACTGTTCAGAATTTTAATCCAGAGATTACCTGAATTCGTCTTATCTATCATTGTGTTTATGCCCACTGTAAAAATCAACCAAGTAATTTCTTTTAGGATGTCCTCAAATGGGGTGCATTTTAATACATATTGCATTAAACCTCATTATTTTGGATGAGATATTGTGCAAAAGAGCCTCATTCTGAATACACCTCACCTACATTCTAAAAAATAATCATTTGGATTCATCAGTGACTTAAATGAAACTTTTCCAACAGTGCAAGTGTTACACTTTCTGTTGTGGGAAGGACAGAGCACGATAGTTAAGGACAGAAACTCCCGAGTCAGCAGATGTCCTGTCCCAGCTCGACCCCTTCCCAATTGCAGAATGAGAACCGCACAGGATGATCTCAAAGATTTCATCAGTTCATCACCTCACGCACTGCCTAGTAAGTGCTTAGTCAGTGTCAGCTGCAATGATTACTGTTTGGTGCATCCCGAAGTGCAAACTCATGTTTGCCAAAACATACAACTAAAAGTTTTTAATAACCTTTTCTTTTTCTGACATAAAAAACAGTTTTATTTTCATAATCTTATTAACAACTCATGAAAAGAATAAAGTAAAGCTTATATAAATACCCTTATGAGACTGGCAAAAGCCAATACAACCATACCCATGTGGCCATCAGGAAAACTGAGACACCACTGGGTGAGTAACTTGTTCTCAATCTCCCAGAAAAGAGGAAGGAAATACGGAGGAAGATGAGCAGCCTTATACAACTCTCCTAATGGTGCCTGAGGGGTTCCTATCTCAGTAGGCCAGTACAGTCATCAAAGGTAAGTCTTTGTTTCCCATAAAAACTGCACAACCTTCGGGAAAGCCAATAACCTGTCTGTGCCTCAGTTTCCTCATCTGTGAGGTGGGGAATAATAAAGCTACACAGCTCCTGGGGCTTCTGTGGAGAAAATGAACAAGACAGCAGAGGAAACAAGTCCTGCCATACAGACACAGGTTTTGCCGGCATGAGCTGCCGGGGAGCTTCGTCCCCTGGCCTTTTCTAGAGTGGGTCTTCCCAACTCCAGAAATAGTCCAGCTTCTCAAGCTAAAGACACAGGAGGAAAATGTCTTAGCAAGAAAGAACACAGAGGTATTGTCCCTGCAGAAACTTTACAATACCGCCCACTGTGAAGCCAATTAAGGTGGAAATGGCAGCAGCTCATCACAGACTTTTCTGCTGCCTGACACCCAACTGGTGGCTGAACCCCCTCTTTGCTAGTAACTGGAAAACCAGCTGTGAAACATGACTGCCCTGACCAGTGCCTGCTCGCCAGCAACTTGAAGGCCAACCTTGTAATTTTACAGAATCTGTAAACCCGACCCAGCTGGATGGTAAACATACCAGAGTCCCTGGGTTAGGGACTTCGATCCCTAGGCCACGCCGTCATCAAGGCCCTTGCCACCAAGTCCCCCATCCTCCTCTGCACTGTGGGGACAAGGATGTCTAGATGATGGTCCTGGGAACACTGACAGTTGGTCAAGGCCATCCCAAGGATGACCTGTCTCTTCCACGGGGAAATAAATCTCATCTCACTTAAAAGACAAAAGAAAAATCTCAGAGGGGAAAGCATGATCCATTTGGGGTGTAGGGGAGAGGGCAGACCTGATACTAAGACCTGAGCAGACAGGCCACGGGGGAACGTGCACGGAGAAAGCACTGAACACTGTACCAGGAACCTGGGGTTCCCTTTGTAAACACTGACTCGAGTCATTACCTTCCTCTTCCTCCGTGCAGAACACCCAGCATGCCACAGGCCATAGCACGACACTCAGAGCTTTGTGTGTTATTTTATTTTCTCCCCCTAGGAATGCTAAGGAGCAGGCTATCATTGTCATTGCTATCATTGTCACTTCCAGCTGAGAGAAGTGAAGCTCTGAGAACTAAGAGATTTGGCACGATCAGTCAGTCCCCTGCAGACCTATGCTACCAATGCAAGCCCTCTGCATCGCCACCTCGAAGCCATATCACCTCCACCTTACAAAGCTGAACAAGGGCTTCCAAAGAACATCTTCCAACTGCAGTGTCTTCCGCACCCCTGCAATTGGAGGGCCTGCCAAGGGGTGGCCAAAAGGTTCTAGCTCATTCCCTGGGCACACGGCACCACAGCCAGGCCTTGACAGGAGTCCCCACGAGATGAGCTGGCTGCTGGCTGCAAAGTCCCTGCTTCGGCCTCATCCCACTCAGACGTAAAGCCACAGCAAGTCTCACGTGCGCTCCCCATTTCATCCTCCTGGCTGAGCCAGCCCTGTTCTGCAATATCGGAGGCTGACGTATTCCAATCACACCACTCCCCTGCATTCAGGTCGCATCCCCCCAGTGGCTGGCTACGTGAACCCCTGAGCACCGCCGGCCAGTCGCAGGGGCTCCCTCTGGGCCCAGCCCCCTGTCTGCCCTCACCTAGGCCACGCCCCCAGGCTCCCTCCTTGAACCTCACAGGTGCTCGCTCAGTCCTTCACCCGCTTTCCCTCCTCGACCCCTGCTCTGCCCTCTATCTCCAACACTCTTTCCCTCTGTGCCCACAGGACTGGCTCCTGTCCTTTAGACCTGGGCTCAGAGGTCGCCACGTCTGAGAGGACTTCCCACTGGGTATTTGCTATTTCCGCCCCTGTCCAGTTCCTCACAGCAGCTACCATGATTAGTCATCTTCCAGAGGCCCGTGGCTCACGGCTCCTCCTGAGGGCTCTGCTCCACTCACCATCTGCACCCAGCAGAGAGCCAAGCACAAAACCAGCTCTCAGGAAAGACTCCCTGAGCGTCTGAATGAACAACACTGCTCATCTCGATAAGCCCTATCTGTTTTCTGCAGCGACTGGCCGGCCAGCCCCACGGGCCCTTCGCAGCCACTGTGGGCTGGTGGGGCGGGAGCGGGTGATGGCGCCGAGTCCCGTACAGGCAGCGAGGCCTCAGCTCCGTAGGAGCCAAGCGGCACATACAACAGTGTTCCCAGACTGTAAACTGCCATGCGAAAAGGTGCTGGTTATTTTATGTACATGTAACTGGTGTGAAAATACTATGAAAACATTTAAATCACAGGCCGAGTCAGATAGGCTCAGTGCACAGTGAACATCACAAATAACTAATGAGAGCTACAAAAACGAGGGTGGGAGAGTGCAAGAGGGAGCAGGAGAGGTTTCCCAGGGAAGCAGGACCTCAGCCAGGCCCTGCAAGCGGCACAGGCATGGAGATGTCACCTGTCAGAGCAGCAGAAGTGCAGCCCCTCCCCATGAGCATCGGTGATGCTGGAGGCACTGGTTAAAAGCCCAGATCCCTGGGCCTCACCCTGACCCACGAGCTTAAAGCTCATGGAGTCTGTACTTCCTATCACATCCCCAAGTGTCTCTGTCCCACATTAAGAAAAGTAATCACACAGCTAAAGCGAAGCCCACCAAGCAGAAGGGCCGGCCAGCACCCTGCAGTGTTTACAGGGCAGTAACTTGGGAGAACCTGGAATAAAAGGAATAAGAAATTGGAAATACATATTTTTAGGACTAACAATGGGGGATGGGGGGTGGGCTTTGAATGTCAGGTTCAAGAGCCAGGTCTGGATTCTACAGGGAAAGGACTTTGGGGTAAAGGAGTGACATGGAAAATGCAACATTCCAGGAGCCAGGAAAGCAGCTCAGGGGGTTGGGGAAGAGAGCTGAGTGAGAACAGAGCGAGATGGTCAGGGGGCCACAGAAGCCTCCAGCAGACAGTGGGCCAGCAGAGACCCTTGCACACACCCTGTCTTCCAGATCCCAGTGCAGGATTTCACAGCAGTGGCCACCCCTGGAGGCCAAGCATGGACAATGGCAAGACTTTGCAGTCACTGTCATAGGCATCCATTCCTGCTCTCCTGGTGAGTCCAGCCCAGGCATGCTCCAACAAAAGGAACACACAGGACCTCTAGGCACAAGTAAGAAAATCTGATCTGTGGGCCAAGAGAATAAGGAAGAGATCCTTCAAATTCAAGAGCACTGGTATTGGCAGGCATGTGCACTCTACCAGGCACCCCAAGTTCCTGGAAACAGATAAATAGTAACTGGAATCCAGTCAAAGCCGAGAGCACGCTTTCTAGGGAGAGCTGGCACGTGCACGTCGCATCCATAAACACACAAGGATTGCCGTGAACACTAAATGTAAGTGTGATATTTTCTCATCAGATGCATCTGTTTGTTGGGAGAAGAATCTCAATGGCCTGTACTAGTCAATAAAAAAAAAAAGAAAGAAAGAAAGAAAGAAAATAACCAGGAGTGGGAGGCTCTATAAACATCACATCAAAAGCATCATATTCAAGTGAAGCATGGTGGGTAGTTTCTGTCCTGACTGGAGAGTTTAATAAAAAGAGGTCCCATTAGAGCCCAGCAGAGCCCCACTCTCCAGGGGCCTCTGCAAAGAGAGCCGTCCCCCTTTGCCACCCTCCCATATCTATGTGACTTGCACGTGAGTTATGCAAATTTACTATTGTCACAAGAGTACACCGATTCTGAGAGATAGACTTGTCTCAAAACTATGTAAACTGGGCTCCAAATCATAAAGAGTATGAACTTCCAAACAACCTTTTTTTTCTGCTGAGATAAATGAAATAGGTGAGTCTTCAAAAGCTTCCCTCTTTGAAATGCATGAACAAGGCTCCAGCCAAAAGAAACTCCATCGTTTTCACTTGTCTGCAAACAAACAAACTGTAAACAGACCAGCAAGATTTTCGGGGAAGTCCGTTAAGCTCCATGTAAGAAAGGAAATGGTTTGAGAGAGATCTCTCTAATTAGCTGAGTGCAAAGAAAGAGCACCAATGTTTAAATTCCAGACACATGAGAGGATTCTGTCACAGAACGAGGTCCCTGTGCTTCTTGCCCGGTCACCACACATTCTCTCCAAAGCAGACAATGCTTTTCTGACCTTCTGGTTTCAAAGATAACCTTCACGGTGAAAATCAATAGCTGTAACACAGTCTTTGGTTCGGAATAAAGCAGTAACTCCAGCCCTAAGAGGAGGTCCCCTGTTGAGGTCAACGAGATGCTGACACAGACACCTCATTTTCTCCTCACAATCACATTAACATTTGTAGTTGCTGCCCTCTTGGTTCTGAGGCAGGAATCCAGCCTGGTCCTGAAGACAGACACCTGTTCTGTGCCGCTCTACTCTGGAGAGAGGCACCTATGACATTTAGATGGCAGTGCCCATTTAAACCAAATGCAGGTACAATGCTGGTACTCCGGGGCTACCTTGGAAGGAACCCCCTCAGTGGTGAGGATACCATCATGATGCTCAGATGCAAAAGACTGCGTGCACATGGCATGAGTCCATTTACATGGTGTGTCCACTGAAGACACATTATAGACGCAGGGAGACCAGGGGTGAAAGTGGGAACTTGGAGAACTGGGGAGGTACAGGAAACACTCTCCAACTGGATTGTGGTGATGGCTGCACGATTATAAAATTTTACTAAAACTCACTGAATTGTACACTTGAAATGGGCTAATGTTATGGTATTAAATTATACAGCAATAAAATAAAAAGTGCTTTCCGTGAGTAGTTAATGATAGGGGAAATGTGGTAAGTGGAATAAACAACTACAAAACAGAATACCAGGTAGTGAATCACATGATTCTAACTTGTTAAATACACATACTAGCACACACAGGCATAAGAGAAAGAAATACACCAAAATGTTTACAATGATTACTTTCTATATAATGAGATTATGAGTGACTTTAATTTTCTTCTTTATACTTCCTGTCTGTTCCAAATTTTGATCATGAACATGCATTGCTCTTATAATTAAGAAATGAAATGTATTCAGTAAGGCATCTATGAAGTAACTGGCCCTGTGTACATAACGGAGAAGTTAATTGCAGTGCTTAAGAGGACAGCACTTCTGGCCCCTGTGATTAAGCAGTCTCTTACTTCCCTGGTGGTGCTGAAACTCAGGGGCCTGAAAGAGTGAAGGCCTCTCTCTTCATCGACTCTCCTCAGTGGGTCCACTGTGGGTGTTCCCAGAGGGGGTCAGTGTAGGCAAAGCGAATGTTAATTAAGTCACTGTTAGTCCCCAAAGTGTTAAAGCCAAGCCCGGTGTAAAGAATTACAGCCAGGCCCACTGTAAAGGGTTAAAGCCAGGCCCACAGCCCAGGCTTGACCTTGGCATAATCAGTCCATGTCTGGGGCTGAGGAATTCCCAGGGCTGACAGTTACTGTGCATGTACTGCCTTATGGAACCATGAAAACCCAACAACTGCTACTGGGCAGATGCTGCAAGATGCCATTTATGTTTGAATACATATATATAGTCCCAGGTGCACAATAAAGTGAATTGTGTGCTTGTTGGCGTGTTTATGGTCCCCGTATGTCGGCTCCACATGTGTTTTTTCAACTGGGTGTACCACCGCCGAACCTGCCCTGCCTGGAAACCTTGGCAATGACATTTGGCGTAGTCAGCAGGGTGAGGTGAGTACTACCCCCAGCACCTCTGAGGGTCCCCGGGTGGAAGAAATGTGGCCTCCCACCTCCCTATGGCAACCAGTGGCCACATATCTGGCCACATGGACGGCTCTGGAAGACTGGGATGAGATTAGGCCAATACTTGGGGATAACAAGAAGGCCCTGGAATCCATGTAGACGAACGTTCCACCGGCACATCAGGAGGTGGCCGGCCGGGTGCCTGGATGTTTCTGGCGGTGCTGCTGCACACCAGCCGGGAGACACAGGTACGCCAGTTGCAGTGCCAGGAGGAAACGCTGGAAGAGCACCTGGTGGCTGCTGAACGTATGCTGCAGGGCTCAGAGGAGTCTGTACAGGGCAGATAACACGATATCTATATTGCAGGCTCGCCCTTTAGTGCAATGGAAGGTCAAACGGGAGAAGCCAATGGGGCCAGGGGGTCAGCCACAGGGCCCCCCCCAGGCCAGGCAGCATAGGACAGTGACTGTGTACTCACCCGCTGAATTATGGGAACTGACGAAGTAGGCACAGCAAAGGGCTGGGGACACGGTACCGGGCTGGCTACTGAGATTATGGGACGAGGGGGGCAGAAGGAACAGAGCTGTCCCCTAATGAAATGTCCTAACTGGCCTCCATTACGGTCCTCCCCTCCTTGATGCAGGGAATCACTCCCTGATAATTGGGTAATGGCAGCGGCCTGAACAGTTTGGGCAGATGCCCGTGAACTGCCTGAGACTGTGAGCAACTGGTCCACGTACTCGGACCTGGTGCAAATCACACGGGAGATGGGCATGCGACAGATGATGCTTCGGGTACACTACAACGGTCCTGATGAGGAGGTTTTCACCACTAGGATGAAGGACCTCATCCTAGCCTCAGGACCCCCGGGAACTTTCGGGACGATGGCGGCTCTTTGGCTCCTGATGTAGATGGGCACGTGCATGAAATGACAGCCGCCCTAGCTCGATCGGGGGATGTGGAAGTGAAGGAAAAG
>PVJL010011409.1:0-43100 GCA_004026885.1 Lyroderma lyra | reverse complement strand
TCCTGACTCTTTTACTCCAGTATCATACCAGCAGCTATCTTTTACTGTGCAAAAAACCACCCTAAAACTTACTGGCTTAAAACAGTGAACTTTTTTTTTTTCCTCACAATTCTGCAATCTGGGCTGGGCTTAGCTGGGTGATTCTTCTGTTGACCTTGCCGATGTTCATTCATGTGGATTCATCTAGCTGACAGGTCAGTGGGGGCCTGGGCTTCGCTGGGACACTGAGATGGCTGGGCTTCTCTCTCAGGGCCTCTCCCTCTTACGTGGCTTCTCCTGTGGCCTCTCCATGTAGTTCCAGCAGGGTAAAAAATTCCTATAAGGCAGATCCGGTTCCTAAGAGCATAAAAGCGGAACTTCTTAAGGCTTAGGCTAAGAACAGCATCACTCTGCCACCTCCAGTTAGTTAAAAGAAGTCACAGTCCCAACTCATGTTCAAAGGGAAAGGACTACCAAAGGACAAGGACTGGGAGATGGAGATCACTGGGGTCCAGCAATGTAACATCAGTCACATAGTCTTCAACACGGCAGCATCGACTCTAAAGGCTGCTGTTTCTTACACTTCTCTTATGTCCACTTTTTCTCTCTTCGCCTGCTTGTTTCTCCACTTTCCCCTACCATTTCTTAGCTTTTCTGCATTGTAATTGCAATTCTTTCGTCAGCTACTAATTGAGGATTCCTTTCCTTCACATCAGTGAACCAACCAATCACATCATGTCAACTCTACAGGTTGTCAGCCTTTGTGAAGTGTTTTGTTGACAGAGATTCCTTTATTTTGGTTATTTTGTTTTTACATCCGTGTTCAAAGCTGGAAGTATCTTTAAAGGAAAATAAGACATCACTCTATCATGAAGCATCTTAAGTGAATACACTTAAATGCTTTGCCCTTATAAATAAAATCTAAATCTGTGACCTGCAAGAAGGCAAGATGCCCTTCCACTTCAATGGCCATTTTAACAGATCTGTTCAGAGATTTTGTAGTCTCAAAATGATTATTCCTTTTACAATGGTACATTCTAAATGAATGAGCATTTAATTGGAAACAGAAAAAGCCATTGTGACAGTTATAACAGACTCATGCCCCAGGCAAGTGTGTGCAAATGTGCTTCACATGTACTTAGCAGACTCTCTGGTGATCTGTGCATGGCCATTTACCTGCCTTCTTTCCTCCCTTGGCATGTGCTTTAGCTGTGAATCTGTCACTGAAAATTAAAAAACCTGGGTATGATGCTCATAATGGCATCTTTATTTCCAGGCTTACTGAGTGAGTGAAAGTAAGTCTTCAAATAGGGAAACCAAAGTATAATATTAATTTATTCATTTGCAAACTTTAAAAAAAGTTTTTGAAATCAGCTGAAATAGAAACATTTCTTTATGACATTGATAAGCCTTCAAGTGTTTTGCTCAGCCATGTATCTCAGCCATGCGCTTATTGTCTTTAGAGCCGGCGCCTATTGCCTCAGAGCTGACTGATCATGAATTTTAATAAGGAGGGTAAAGTACCAGAATATCTCAGTGGTGCAAATAGCTCAGTTGCAGAAACTTTGTCTTTTGTCCAGCACTTGCTGATTTTCTTCTCAGGGAGAAAGAAATCAATGATGTATTATTGGGCATATTTTAAAATTACCTCCAGGGGCTGCAATGGAGCATGAAAAGCTACTTTCCAAAGAGTAGATTAAGAATCCATTCAGCACCAGTTTCCAAGCTGAGAATCATCCCTCCAGCTTTGGAGTGTGATATGCTTATTGACTTAGCATCTGATGGAGAGCTGAAAGAAGTCTTCAGTGAGTCATCTCCCCCTGATTTCTGTGTCCCCATTCAACCCAAACGTCTAGCACTATCCTGCAGAGCCAAACTCTTGCTGCCACATTCTATAACTTAGAATTGAGACTTAGAATTTTATGACTAGGTGGAACTAGAAGAAACCATTGGATGTGAAATCTGGTGACATGAACTATGTTATCAAGCCAATGAATAAAAGATTTTATACTGTTAGCTCTTTTAATTGATTGGAAATAAACCATATTGATTTAAAAATTTAAAATTTTTTATTATTAAAATTATGATGACTCTTTTAAGAAATGACCTAAAATTTGGCCCATTATGTGGTCTGTGGAGGCCCAAAGTCAGAGAAACCCTCCTGGTTTAATGTAATATTTCTTCTCAAAGAATGGCCCTTTCTTTCCTTCCTGGGTCAACTTCATTTCTTTATTCTTGTAGGGCCATTTCTCTCCTAAGAGAGTCTGCATTCATTAGGGTTCTCCAGAGAAACAGAACAAAACGAGGATATAGATTATAAAAAAATTGGCTCTCATAATTATGAGGCTGAGAAGTCCCGAACATCTAGCACTGCTGTCTGAAGGCCTGAGAACCAATGATGTATAAGTTTCAGTCTGAGTTTGAAGGCAGGAGAAGACCAGTGTCCCAGCTTGCAGACCATACAGTAGAGAGAGAGAGTGAGCGGTGTGTTTTGCTCAACCTCTTGTTTATTCAGGCCCTGAATGGATTGGATGAGGGCTACTTGCATTGGGAAGGGCCACCTGCCTTGCTCAGTCTACTGATTTAGATGCTTATCTCATCCACAAACATCCTCACAGACACAGTCAGAATCATGTTTAATCAAATATCTGGGTACCCCCATGACCTAGTCACACTGACACATGAAATTATCTATCACAGGATATTCAGCTCTCTTGAACATAATATTAAGTGTGACCATTCTATCAGTATGCCATACAAGCTATAGATGAATTCCAGAAGAGAATAGAGCTTAAATTCTCTTTCCAAGAGGTACCACAGCCCACATGATCTCTGTACTGATAGGCTTCTGGCATGACTGTGCCATCAGTCTCCCAGGTATACCTAGAGGGTAGGTATTTCTGGATGTCTCGTCCTCAGGAAAGGACTTATACATATATCAAAGTACTCAATGGCAAGCAACAGAAATTGATTCTGATTGATGTTAGAAGCAAAGTTCTTTATTAAAAGGATATTGGGAAGGGAGCCCTTGCGCACTGTTGATGAGAATGTAATTGGTACAGCCACAGTACAAAACAGTATAGAGTTTCATCAAAAAATTAAAGCTAGAACTACCATATAATCCAGCAATTCCACTTATGGGTATTTATCTGAAGAAAGCAAAAGTCACCATTTGTTTTCTGATAGAAATATTTTAAAAATTTATTTATTTAAATTAAAAATTCAATTACAGTTGACATATGATACTAATTTTAGGTATACAATGTAGTGATTAGACATTTATATAACTTACAATGTGATCACTGCGATAAGCCAAGTACCCATCTGATACCATGTATAGTTATTACAATATTATTGACTATATTCTCTATGCTGTACTAAAAGTCACTAACTTGAAAAGGTATCTGCATGCCCATGTCCATTGCAGCATTATTTACAATAAACATTTTAAATATCCATCAATGGATGAATTGATAGAGAAGATTTTTATATATATAAAGAGTGTCCAGAAAAAAAAATCAGCCTTAAATGCTTCTATTTTTCATATTACATGGCTGGATACTTTTCAGACAGCCCTTATATGTATATTAATAGTATTATTTAACCATAAAAAGGAAGGAAGTGCTTCCTTTTGAGACAACCTTGGATGGAACTTGAAGGCATTATGCTAAGTAAAACAAGTCAGAGCAAGACATATACTATATGATCTCATTTGTATGTGGAATCTGAAAAAGAAATAAAAGAGAACTCATAAGATAGTAAGTCCTGGGGATGTAATGTACAGCATGGTGACTATAGTTAATAGAACTGTATTGTATATTTGAAAGTTGCTAAGAAAGTAGATCTTAAAATTTCACATTAAAAGAAAGAAATTTAACTATGAGTACATAAGGTGATGGATGTTAAGTGATTTTATCATGGTAATCATTACACAATATATACATATATCAAATAATTATGTTGTACACTAAAAAGTAATACAGTGTTGTAGGTCAACAATAACTCAATTAAAAAATAAAAAGATGTAAACTTAATAGTAAGATAATCATTTAAAAAAAGTATTGGGTAGCTCACAGAAGCATTGGGGTGGAGGCTTGGGAAACTAGGTATAGAGACTACACAACTAGGAATCCTGATCAAAATTACTGCTGGTTCCAGCTGTCTGTGACTATCACTGTTGAGTCCATCAAAAGCACTGCATGCGTAGGGAGCATCCCTGACACTTTTGACATTGGACTGAGCAATAGCACTGCTACCATGTGGCTCAGGAACTCAATTTTGGTGCAACATCATTGCCTCCAGACAGAACTCTGGGGTTTTTACTTCTTTGCATAACTGCTTACTGACTCACTGTCTGGGGAAGGTGCTCATTGAAGTCTAGACTGATGTGAATTTTTTGAATTTTCTAAATGCTTCATTGGTGGTTGGGTCTGCCTGCCATCAGAAACTACAAGATGGGGAATTTTCTGAATGTAGTCAATACAGTGAAGACAATGTAGAACAGAAGTTAAGAGTGTAGACTCTAGGGCCAAACTTTCTTGGTACTAATTCAAGATCTGCCACGTACTAACTGTATGACTTTGGTTAAATTATTAACATCCCCATGACTCACTTTGCTCACATGTAAATGGAGAAGAGTAACAGCACCTAACTCCTCAGGTTGCTGTGAGGATTTTATTAGTTAACATAAGTAAAGGATTTGAAACAGTGCCTGACCCATGTTAAGCATATACTAAATGTTTTTTTTGTTTGTTTGTTTGTTTTGCTTTTTGGTATGTGGGCAGCTCCCTGACTGGGAATCGAACCCAGGCTGCAGCACAGACAGCGCCAGCACCGAAGCCTTAAGCCTCTACACCATCAGGGAACTCCCAAGCATATACTAAATCAAGCATATACTAAATGTTAGCTGTAAAGGTGGGGAGTTCAAATTCTTTTTTTTTTTTTTTTTTTTTTTTTTTTTTTTTTTTTTTTTTTTTTTTTTTTTTTTTTGCTTTTTGGTATGTGGGTAGCTCCCTGACTGGGAATCGAACTCAGGCCGCAGCGCTGACAGCGCCAGCGCCGAAGCCTCAAGCCACTACACCATCAGGGAACTCCCGGGGAGTTCAAATTCTATGTGGCCAGAGATAGATAAATGTCCATCAGAGTCCACCAGTTTGGTTGCCCAGGGTCACACACATACACCCTTCATCCCATATCTACATTTCCCAAAGTAAATTTAATACCTCCAGGTTCACATAGCGCAGCATAGCACAATAGAAAACACATCCATCCCTGTCCCAAAGAGGAATGACCCGAAGTGTCCTGAAGTCTTACCACATAGAGTTCCATTATACGATCTTGGGATAAGAGCCATTCTTGAAGACTGCCTACCAATATATGCTCTATAGAGTGATGGGGGAAAAGGAAAGGGACACCAGTAAAATTAGTTAAAATACATAAATGTTTATTTGAAATACCAGGAAAGAAGATATGGTGAGATGTTACAGTTCTTGTTTCTAAACTACTTATGAAGCTATGGTTGCTAATTAGGACTTTTCTGTTATAGCACCCACATTCCTTGTTCACTTTGCTGTTAACCAGCACCTTGGTTGATTAGGGTTTTGTCACTAAACAGGATGACCCAAGTCTTTATTCTTGAAAGCCTAAAAGTCTTGGTGGCCCTGCCTGTGTAGGATGGCTGTGGCCCTCCATTAATTTGAGCCACACTGTACATATACATGTATATGAGTTAGGATGCTTTTGTCTCCAAGTAATAGAAAACCCAATTAAATGACTTCAAAGGCGATGACATTCATTCATTCATTCTTCACTCATTTGAAAAATGTTTATTGGGTACAAATTGTATACTGTATATCCACTTGGGTGCTGAGGATTCAGCAGTGAACAAAATTTTCTGCCCTCATGAAAAATTTTGGTTGGAGAATGTGGGAAGGAAGACAATAAACCAATAAACTGTATGTAGGGAATTAGGTAGTAATACGTGCCAGGGAGAAAAATGAAGATTAGAATAATTAAGCAGGGTAGGGTGGTCAAGGAAAGATTCCCTGATGCAGTGACATTTGAGCAGAGACCTGAAGGAGTTCTGTGGGTATCTGGGGACTTCCATTTTCAAATTAAAATGAATTAGGTTATTCTGACAAACTGTTTCTGAAAAATAACTAAAAATGTTGGATTGATTTTTTTAAAAATAGACTTTATTTTGGAATACTTTTAGGCTCACAGAAAAATTACCAAGCTAGTACAGAGTTCTCGCTAATCCTCACTCAGTTTCTCTTATTGTTAATATATTATGCAACATTGGAACATTTGTCAAAACTAGAAAAGCAGCACTGGCACATTACTATTAAATAAACTCTAGATGTTATCCAGATCTCATTAGTTTTTAAACTAATATTCATTGTCTGTTCCAAGGATACAATCCAGGAGAGCACATTACATTTTTTAGTTATGTCTCCTTAGTTTCTTCTGATCTTGTCTTAGTCTGTTCAGGCTGCTATAAGAGGATATCGTAGACTGGCGGCCTTATAAACAATGGACATTTATTTCTCACAGTTCTGGAGGTTGGGAAGTCCAAGATCAAGGCACTGGAAGATTCCATGTCTGGTGAAGGATGGCTGTCTTCTCACTGTGTGCTCACATAATGGAAGGTGAGAGGGATCTCTCTGGGGACTAATCCCATTCTTGAGGAATTTACCCTCATGACCTAATCACCTCTCAAAGGCCCCACCTTCTAATACCGTCATCATGGGGGTTCGAATTTCAACATAGGAATTTTGGGGGATGCAAATATCCAGGCTATAGCAGATCTGTAACACTCTTTCTGTTTCATCACCTTGACAGTTTTGAGAAGCATTGGTTAGGGATTTTGTAGAATGCCTCTCAATTTGATTTGTCTGATGCTTTTCTTATGAGTAGGCTGGGTTATAGGTTTTGAGGAAGACTATCAGAGAGGCAAAGCATTCTTCTCATCCCATCATATCAGAGGGTACACATGAGCAACATGACCTATCACTGGTGATGTTAACCTTGATCCAGGTAGTATTTGCCAGATTTCTTCAGTCTCAAGTTACCTTTCCCCTTCCCCTTGCCACAATTTGATCTTTGGAATCAAATAATAAATCCAGTCTACATTCAGGGTGGAGGAGGTGGGAGTGGTAGATTAAACTCCACCTTCTGTAGGAGGATCATCCACATAAATTACTTAGAATTCTTCTGTAAGAAAGATTTACCTTTTATTTTCCATTTATTTATGAAATGATTTACTTTGGACTATAATTCAAAAGTATGTTATTTATCTCATTGCTCAAATTGCCCCAGCTTGGGCCATTAGGAGCTCTTTCAGTTTGGCTTTTGTGTCCCTTTACAGTGTGTCTTCTCTTATTTTTTGAACGTTTTTCTTACCTTCTGTCACTACAGGATATCCTAGGCTCATCTGATATTTTCCTTGCCTCAGCCATCAAATGATCCATTTCTCTAGGGAACCCTGGTTTCATTTATTGGAGGATGGTACTTAGAAGATAAGATTTGGGTGCTGGGTGTTTTTGGTGCTACTTGGGTGTTACTGCTGTTGGTGTCTCCGTGTTGGGCTTCCCTTGGTCTCCCAAGATGGCAGATGTTCTAGGCATTGCATACAGAAGCAATCTGCAGAGCAGAAAAGAGCCTCTTTATTTACAATGCTTATGTGTCGGTATATTCATCTCCTCATTTATTTCAGCAAATATACATTGAGTGTCTACCATATGCCATTCTCCCTCTCTCTGTGTCCCTATCTCTGTGTCTTTTTCTCTCTCTCTGTGTAAACTTTACTGAAGTATAACACATGGTAAAGAGAAATACACTGTATTAGTTTCCTATTGCTACAGTATCAAATTACCATACTTAATGAGCTAATCAACACCAACTTATATTTCTGGAGGTCAGAAAGCTGAAATAGATACTCTAGTCACCTCATCTCATATAAGTGGAATCCCACAGTATTTGTCCTTTCGTGGTTGCCTTATTTCACTCAACACAGTGTCTTCAAGGTCCATCCATGTTGTAGCGTGTGTCAGAATTTCCTTCCTTTTTAAGGCCGAATAATATCCTATTACATGTATATACCACATTTTGTTTATTCATTTATTTGAACATTTGGGTAATTTCCATCTTTTGGTACTTGTGAATAATACTGCTATGAACATTGGCCTATCATCTTTTCAGTTTAAACATTTAAGTAGCTAATACTTAATACTAATGGATACTCAGTGAAAAGTCGTACTCCCACCCATGTTCACTACCACTCAGTTCCCTTCCCCACAGGCAACCTGTGTTCTAGTTTTTTGTGTGTCCTTCTAGAGATACGACTTTTCTTTATTTCTGACACAGATGACACTATCTTCTACACACTGTCTGCACCTGTTTTTAAAATATAACAACTTTTTTTGACATCTAAATTAAGAGTTTTCTCTTTATTTTATAGCTGTATAGGAAGTCATTGTAGGGGTGTACCATACTATATTTAACAATTCTTTATTAATTGTCATTTAGATGGTTTCTAATTCTGTGCTTTAGAAACACAGCTGCAATGAATATTCTTAGAGAAATGTCATTTTACGTGTGTCAATACATTTGTATGATAAATTCCTAGAAGTGGAATTAGTCAAAGATATTGCATGAGTAATGTATATGTATATAGCCAAATGTATATAGATAGATATCTATATATATCTCAAAATTACTCATATGTGTATATGAGTAATACATTTAGTCAAATTGCCCTCCATGGAAGTAGTTCTAATTTATGCCCCTGTCAGCATATATATGAGAATGTTTGCTGGGACAGCTTTGCCTGCACAGTGTGTGATCAAAGTCTTCGATCTTTTCAACTTTTTGGGTGAAAGATGTTTTCTGCTATCCACAGAAAGACTTGTGCAAGAATGTACACAGCAAAATTACTCATAATAGTAAAAAACACTTGTATCAATAATAATAAAAAAAAGCTGTGGAAGCCATGTGCCTCCCAGAAGGCCATCTCCTCAGTGCCCTCCTCAGAGGGGCCCATGGAAGACAATGGGAGGCATCCCCCAGAGGCCAGGATAAGGAGTCACGGAGGCCAAGGAACAAAGAGGACTGAGTGTTCCAAGAGCAGAAGCAGGGATTTCTGGGTTCTTCAACCAAGGAATTTCCTCCTCTGCCACCTACAGTGTTTATGGGTCTTTGTGGACCAGACTGCCTTGCGTTTTCCATTGTTCTCTTGCCTGGAAAAAGGTTGATTCACTGATCTGATTTCTTCCTTATCACTGTTTATTGGGTGAATTCAACAGGATGAATTAAATGATGTGCTTTTTGGTTTATAGATCACTAGACGTTGAAAAGGCACATTTGAATCTAAGATTCTGAACTTTGAGCTGGATGTAGTAACCGAATCGCACAGTGGGATGCTGGCTGTTTCACAGGTAGACTGTGGAGGTATCGCTGGATCTTTGATAAACTATCACCTCACTTTCTTTTGGTCTTTTCTTTAAACAAAATTAATATTTATTAAATAATTAATTATTTTACTTTTAAAAACTCAACAAGAACAATTCTCTCATTTGTCCCACCTGCTCCCCCTTCCCTGGCTCTGACAACCACTAATCTGTTCTCTACCTGTGACTCGCCTTACTCCAGAACCGCAGCCTTACTGAACTCATAGCCAAACTAATCTGTGGTCCTTCCTTCTTTGCCTAATTTGCTCCCGTTTCAATGTCTAGGGAGAGCATACCTGATTGGCAGATCTTGGGCTGAGTGGCTATGTTCTAGTTGCAAGGGAGGCTAGGGAGAGGACCAGTTGGCGTTATCAGCCTCTGTAATGGGAGATGGACTCTGCCTCTCACTAAAGTTCATAAGGCCGGGAATGTCCCAAACGTTAAACAGAAGCTCAGATTCTGGGTGGTCAAAAAGTGAAAATGTCCACAAAAAATCTTGGATACACATGGTCATGTAGATAGAGTTAGTAAGGAAAGCATCCTAGGTAGAGAAAAATAGAAGTAATGAAAACATTGAAGTGTGGTATTTTTCAAGAATGTAGAAAAGAACCCAGTAGGAGGCATAACTTTAATGGGTTAAACTTTACCTGTTTATAAGGAGTACTGAAATCTCAATCTCTCTGTATTTATTTTCTAATGATGTCATTATATTTTTTATTAAACCAAAACAGCCTCCTTTTTTAGACCGTAGGCTCCACAAAGTCAAGGATCAATCTTACCTTGGAGAGATGCCATGTTTGTTATGGAAAGTTCATGGACATTCAGGTTGTGTGTAGCTGAGCTTGACTCCTGGGTCTGCGACTGATAAGATAAGTGATAGTGGTTACGTAAAGCAGCTTCCCTGAGACTTGGTCTCTTTGTGAATAAAATGGAGATTGCACCCACTGTTCTGTGTGATAAATATTAAATCCAACATAAATAAGATTAGAGAGTCAACATTCAGTAAATATTTCCTTCCTTCCCTTATCATTTGGCCCTTTCTGTTCCTCCTCTGGTCCTGCACTGGGTTTAGAAAGCACTTGGTCAATGTTTGCTGAATGAATGAACTCAGTTTCCTCACATCTGCCCCTTCCTGCTTGCAACTGCCATATTTGAGCTCATTTTGTGGCAATTTTGATTGCTTGGTGTCATCATTTTTTTCATGGACAGCCACTAGGAGGCTTTTACATGCCAATAGGACTTCACTGGTGTTGCTTCTCTTCATTCACTAACTAGTTCATTTGATAAATGGAACAACAGATTTGTGCCAACCTCCAGGGACAAACGACATGGATCTCATCATTATGGAACCTGCAGTTGCAGTAGCAGAAGTGGTCTTACAGATACCATATCATGGTGAGTGCTGTGGTAGAGGTGAGCACAGACAGTGAGCAGCTCCTGTGGCCATCTGTGCCAGGAGTTCAACATGTGCCAGTTTTTTCCATTGTTATGCCATATAATTCCTAGGGTTTTCCCAAAAGATGAGTATTCAGATAATTGTTCGGTTTAATTATTTTATCAGAATATTTTTAAAAAATCATATCTCTACACATGCTTCCCCAACATGCCCAAGCCACAAGTTTTACTTTATTTTTATTAACTTAGCCTAAGTGGCCTTCTTGCGTAGGAATTAGATCCCATTTTGAATGTCCTGTTTCCCATAGTTTCGAAAAGCTCTGTTCCCAGAGTTTTCTCTCAACTTCTTCCTACCGAGAAGAATCACGATTATAACAATTTCCACTGAGAACTAATTATGACGATGGCAGTGAAATTACTGTATTAACAGTCTCATTAATCCAATCACTCCGGATAAACCCCTATGGAAATTAGTAAGGGCTCTAACATAGCAGGAGATGGGCCCACCGGAAGCACAGGAGGGATCACTGAGCCCATCTGGCTCCAAATTCTGATGCTCAATTCTGAGGAGGAAGGGTGGAAAGAAGGGAAACATTGGACTGTCATGGCGTCTTGTGGCTGTTGAAAGGAGGTGAGGCCATGGAATACTAATAACAGTTTATATGAGTGAATTAGAGCTAATGTCTTAACAAAGCTTGAAACCATTGTGGAAAGAGAAAAGCAAGTTGTGGAATAACATAAAAGATTTTGAAATCTGCAAAACAATGCTTTATGATATTTATGTGTATATACTCAAGTAGTAAAGCTATCAAATATACATGGTAATGACAAATTCTGGGTTCAGGAGAGTGGTTATCTCTAAGGCGGGAGGAAAGATAATGGGATCTAGATAGTAACTCAAGAGTTGTAAAGCTTTAATTGAAAACAACAAAGGTCTGAAGCAAAAAGAGGCAACATGTTTGAGGACAGAAGCTCTGCCATTCATGGATACGGCCCAGGCCATACACTGAGAAGTGAATGGACCTGGACGGAGAAAACTAAATCTGGCTTGTCTCTGCCGTGGTTGGGTTGGGGGACCTTGGATGAGTTTCTTCAGTGAGTTTCTTCTGGGCTTCCTTTTGTAGAATAGAGAAGATCATTTTGATCCCACTGTCCTTAAAGTGTTTCTGTGAAAATCCTTTACTCAGTGTATATGAATAGAGAATAAAGACAATTAACTAGTCTCCAAAAGACAGATTATTAGCAAACAGGGAGAGCTTTAGATGTCCAGTAGTCCCCGCCCCTTATCCTCCGGGGATACGTTCCAAGACCCCCCCGTGGATGCCTGAAACTGTGGATAGTACTGAACCCTATATAGACTATGTTTTTTCCCTATATGTACATACCTAGGATAAAATTTAATTTATAAATTGGGCACAGTAAGAGATTAATGACAATAAGTGATGATAGAACAATTATAGCAATATACTATAATAAAACATGTGAATGTGGTCTCTCTCTCTCATTGATAACAAATCTGATAACTGCAATGGCTACTAAATGACTAATGGGCAGGGGTCATCTACAGTGTGGGGACGCTCGACAAAGGGATGATTCATGTTCTGGGCAGGATGAAGCAGAACAGCATTAGATTTCATTGTCCTTCTGAGAATAGTGCACAATTTAAAACGTATGGATTTTTTATTTTTGGAATTTTCCACATAATATTTTTGGACCACGGTTGACCATGGATAACTGAGACTGTCCCCTCCTTCCTCACTACCTCAGCTTTGATTCTGAATGGCCCATCATTCATTCAGCACATTCCAATTGTCCCCTGTGAGCTAAGGCAGAGCTTGGCTCAGAGAAGGAAATATTACAATAATCTGGATGAGGTGTGATCCCTGTCTTCCAGAAAGTTTCATTCTGGGATAGGCGAGCACACATATAAGTATTAAAAGTCCATAATAGAAGTCACCTGATCCATCCACTCTGAGATAACGACCTTTATGCATCAGTTATATGTAATATGAAATATGAGTATATATGTATATATTACAGATGTAAAATGATGGGATGACGTTAGGAATACTGAAAGCAGGTCATTCTGTGGACCACGGTAAGTGTAATGATAGATGAATGATACAGGGTATATTCTAGGAGCCCAAGGAAGGCTTTCTTAGAGGAGGTCCTGAAAACATTCTAGATCCTTTTACTGTCCCTCTTCCCTGCAGCCCTAGTTCTATAGCTTCCAACCTAAATCCCCAGGTTCCCTCACTGTTATTTCTATCATCCTCACTTAGAAAAATAACTTGTCTCTTCCCACTTAAATTGTACAACTTTATTATTTCTAACCTAGAGATATGGATAAAGAATAATATAATGAAAACCCATGTACCCATTATTCAGCTTCACCAAATCTTATTATTAAGTTATATTTGCTGAGAATTCATGAACAGAAATTACACATTACAGATACAGTGGGGGCCTCCTGTGTACCGTTCTCAGATGTTTTCCTTCCCCCGCCTGTCTCTCTCCCCAGAGGGGATCATACTCATGAATTCAGCCTTTCTCATTCCCATACACATTTTTATATTTTTGCCACATATGCTATGTATTCATAAAAATTACAAAGTGTTGTTTTGCCTGTTTAAAAAGTTTATATAAATGATACTGTGTTGTAAATATCCCACTGCATCTTGGTTCTTTTCTGGGATTTATTCAAAGTTGATAGATGCAGCTCTGGTGCTTTCATTTTTAAATGCCATATGGTGTTGCAAGATCTGAATATAACACAATTTACTTATCCATTCTCCTGCGGATGCGCAGTAGGTTATTTCCATTTTTTGGACTTGTTCTATTTCTATTTATACAATCAACATTCTTACCCATGTCCTTTTGTGCACATATGTAAGGGTTTCTTTAGGGCATTTATAGATTTCAAACTTGCAGATCAAAGAGTCTGCACATTTTCAGCTGTGCTGGATGTGGCTGAATAGCTGTGTGAAGTCATAACAATTTATACTCCTCTGTGCAGTATATGAAGTTTCCTGTCTCTCTTCATCTTTGCCAGCATTTCCATCATCAGATTTTACATGTGTTGCTGATCAGATGGGTATGGGTGCATCTCACTGTTGTTTTACTTTGCCTTTTCCTCATCAGTAGAGATGTGTGCTTTTCGTGTGTCTGCTGGCCACTTTGGGTTTTCTCTACTGGGAGCTGACCTTCATCTCTCTGGTCATTTTTCTTATGGGATGTCCTTATCTTTAGTATCTTCCCTTTGAGAAAAAGAGAAGTCCCTGACATTCAGGAACTGGCCTGGTACTAGCAGGGAGGCCTGGGTGTTGAACATATAAATTTGATACAATCTCAACTTCAGACTAGGCTGCTGAGACCATGACAGATCAAACAGAAACAAGAACACTCCATCATCATGTCTGAACCCAGACAATGCATGGATATGCCAAGCCACAAAATAGAAAACGCCGGCCCTTCCCCACCGGACTCCCAGGGTAGGCAGAACTCAAAGTTGCCCCTTACTCAACAGTTGTTAAGGGACTTTACAGACGTGATGGAAGTCCTAGTTGGGTTGAACTTAAGATAAGGAGATTATCCTGTGGTCCTGACCTAATCATGTGAGGCTTTTAAATTTGGAGTTTTCTCTGGCTTGTTAAAGAAAAGGAAGCCAGACTGACACTTGGCTGGCTTGGAAGAAAGCAAACCTCCATTTTGGGAACTACCTATGAAAACTGCAGGAAAACAGCTAGAAGGAAAATGGGGACCTCAGTCTTACAGCTGCACGGAATGAGTTCTGCCCACATCCAGTGAGCTTGGAGAAGGACCCTGGGCCCTCGGAGAGAACCACAGCCCCCATCCAGTGATACCCTGAGCTGTGTCACACCCAGATTCTCACCTACAGATACCATGAGATCATAGATGCATGTTGTCTTATGCCACTAAGTTTGTGGTAATTTGTTACAAGGCAATAGAAGACCAATGTCCCCATCTTCCAGCTCACAATGAGTGCCTGCTGCTTCCTTACCCATTGAATCATCCCTACTTCCTGACAGCATTCGGTCCAGAGCAAAGCTTTGCTTACTTTTCCCCAAATCACCAAGCACAAACCCTCTATGTTAACCCTTTCTTTCCTTTTTAATGGGGTGTCCCCCTGTTCTCCATGCTGTGTGTTCTCCCATGACCTCATCCAAATCTAATTACCTCCCAAAGGCCCCACCTCCAAACACTACCACATTGGAGACCAGAGCCTGAACATGTGAATTTTGGGAAGACACCAACCTTCAGTCCATAACGACAGGTGAGACCTTCCTGAGGGCGAGCCTGAAAGGAGGTGCGTGCCGAACAAGCACGGGCACCATCTTTGCAGAGGTGAGGAGGAGGAGCTGAGTCATGCAAGGTCCTGTAGGTCTTTGTCAAAGTGTTTGGATTTCATTCCGGCAATTGATCTGGGGAAACTGAGGTACATGAACTAATTTTGTCATAGAGTAAAGGCTAGGCTGGCATAACAGAGTGACCCATAAACATTTAGTGCGTTTAAGAACATAGGTGTTTCTTCTTTTCTCACATTTTGGTCCAGGGCAGGTAGGTGGCTTCTGGCCCTATGCCCTCATCCAGGAGCTCAGACTAGGAGGTGGCACTCTCGGCAAGTGACATGAAAGTTGGACATGTCACTTTCTTTTTTAATTTTTTAAATTTTTATTTTCTTCTTTGAACATATCACATTCAACTACAATTCTTGGGCTAGAACATGGGCACACCTGGCTGTGAGGGAAAGGGGAGATCTTGTTTCTAATGGGTCATCCAGGTGCCCAGGAAAGAAGAGAGAAAAAATTAGGCGGACAACTGGCCTGGTGGAGTCTGCCACATCTGTTCTTTAGAGATGCTAGAGAAAAGTTCACCTCTGATAAGTTTTACATGATTTCTCTGTTAATTTATTAAATTCTTTGTTTGCTCCAGGAGTCACCTGTGAAAGCAAGATGTATTCCATTCTTCGAGTGAAACTGGGGCTGTTGATGGGGAGGGGGCTTGTCAGGAGACTAGAGCTCGGAAGCCTGGCTCCTACCCGGGGTTGTAAGTTAATTGAGTGAAAACAATGACTTAGTCAATTGTCATTCGAGTCAGACCATATGTCTGACACACTGTATCATCAAAGCCAAGGCATTCTGGGAGAGAATGATTATCCTCATTCATTATGCACTTCACAACTGCTAGATTACAAAGTTGCTCAGGCAGAACCTGCAAAAAGATAAAGTTATAATTGAAAGCTACTTACGTGATATATTTTAAATGAGTTTAATGTTCTACTTCCAGGCATTTTAAGCAATCTCAAATAATTATTTTTGGCCAGAGCTAAATTTAGGACCCTTAAGATGGATGATTCTGTCATACTCTTGCTCAAGTGATGTTAATGGTTTCCTGTTGTTTAATAAGTGCCATCATTGAGTGCTTACTGTATGCATACCATTGACATACTTTTGCAATCATTTTCTTTAACCCTCACCCTGGATAGGTTCCTAGATTAATAAAATACAGGATGCCCAGTAAAACTTGAATTACAGATAAATAATAAATAATTTTTATAGTAAAATTCTGTCCTTTTACTATAAAATGTTGCCTAGAACATACTTATACTAAATATTAAATGCATGTAATATTAATATTTATTAATACTTATACTAAATATTAATAACTAAATTAATATAAAAGATTGCATAGTACATAATTACACTAAAATTTTTTATTTATCTGAAATTCAAATTTAACTGGGCATCCTACATTCTATTGGGCAACCCTACCTAGGAAGTAGGTGGTTTGGTACCTACATTGTTTAGATTAGAAAATGGAGATTCAGGGAGGCTTAAGTGTGACTTTATTGGGGTGATAAGGCCAGTAACGACTACTACAGGATTTAAACAATAGTTATTTGGGTTTGAAAGTTCAAGGTCTTACAGAACATTGTGTTTATTCCATGCCATACTCTTTAGATTGCTCCTCAACACCCTCCTGACCTGGCCTTAACTTACTTCATCTTATTCTCCTCTCCAATGGGACCCTGAGCTGGGTGCTGCGGGTATCCCTGTCCTCAAGAAGCTTCTATCCAACTGAGGCCAGCCAAGGATCCAGCTAATGATCATACAGTGATAAGTGTCAGGGACCAGGTAAGGAAATAATTTGTTTTGCCTGATAAAATACGATAGACTGGGTGTCGTAAACAACATAAATTTGTTTTCTCTCAGTTCTGGAGGCTGGGAAGTTCAAGATCAAGGTGCCAGCAAGGTAGATTTCATGTAGAAGCATCTTCTCTCAGCTTGCAGGTAGCTGCCATCTCATTCTGACCAGTTCTTTGTGCACATGAGGAGAGAGAGAGAGCGAGCTCCCTGGGATCTCTTCCTGCAAGGACACCAATCCTGTCGATCAGGGCCTCACCCTTGTGATCTCTTCTAACCTTAATTATTTCCTTAGAGGGCCCATCTCTAAATAGAGGCATGATGGGGGTTAAGGCTTCAACATATAAATGTTGGGGGGACACAGACAATCAGTCCATAGCAGAGGGCTAGTGAAGGCTTCATGGGACAGGTGACATTGGAGCTAGTTCTTAGAAAAACAAGCTGGTATCAGCAAAGGAGGAAGAGAGAGTGATTCAGGGAGAGGATGCAAACACTGTGTGCTCTGTTGGGGGAATGGTGAGCAGTCCACTGGCTCTGGGGCAGTGGCTTTCAAGGATTTGAGGACCAGAATGTCACCCAGGAACTTGTTTTCAATTCTGCATCAGCAGGTGGTCTCAGGAGTCTGCATTTTAACCAGCAGCTAGGTGGTCCTGATGCCGGTGCCTTGTCAGCCACGCAACTACATGGTTCCAGCCGTACTACCTAGAGGACACACGGCGTTGGGGAAGGGGTTTTAGGCTAGATTGAGGAGTTAGGATCTCATTTTAATGTAAGACAACATTAGACTCTCTTAAGGAAAGAGATTGAGATGAAGGCTCCTCAAATAAGAACAGAGGTGTTTCTTGAAGTTTAACATGGAAATGATTTCAAATAATAAAATTGGAGCCATTTTATAATTCTTCCAGATGTGATGTGATGGGAGGACTTTCCCGATAAATCTGGGACTGAGATTAAATTTCAAGGATCAACTGGAGACAGGGAAGCTGGCCGGCCAGGCCCCTGGGTTAGCAGCTTTTAGATGCTTGGCTTCTGGTGGCAAGCTGGACCACACATCATCCTTCTCTTTGGTGGAATATTCAGCTGAGAAAGTCAGAAAACTAGCAAGTGAGTCTTTCAGCCTGAAGAAACAAGTACACATACACACACACACACACACACACACACACACACACACACACATATCTGCCTTAATATCATTTTGAAAAATAGCATCCAGTGGACTGAACAGAAATGATAATAGGATTTGTGTTTTCTGATTTACTCATTTAAAAGTTCATTTTTATTATAAATGAGCACACATTTAAGAACATTGGAAAAACCCTGAAAAGTAGAAGAAAAAATTACTCCTGTTGTTACTTCCCAGACAAAATCCATTACTTTTCTCGGTTTGAGAATATAATTTTTATATTTTAAATAACGTATGCTTCGATGCTATTTCCAGTTTGTCCTGACTTAGTGAGTACATGATCCCAGCATATCTCCGCAGATGTGACTATTTCTCATGGACCTAAATTGATGACCTAGTTTAGATTACATTCAGTTTGATTAACATCTGTTGCCTGCCTGCCATGTGCATGGTACTGAGGTAGGCCCCGTGGTGGTCACCAAGATTAGTGAGACCCAGCACTTAGCGTGAGTAGGTTGCCAGACCTGTGTAGAATAAGATAGAAGGGTCATCTCGGGTCAACAAAGAAAGATGCTGACTCTAACTGGTATGTTTATGGCGGGCGTGGGAGGGAAGTGCGTGGAGAGAGGGTCCTTGAGAAGTGGCATTTGAGATGGAACTGAAAGGATGCCTTGGCATTCCGCTGTAGAATGTGGAGAAGAGAGGCGGTATGTGACAATGCATGGCACTGGCCTTGGCAAGGGTGGCCACCCTGACTTGAGTTAGTCATGTGGTGGAGACAGGGTTCAACCAAAGTCCAACTGGCTGCTCCCCACAGAGGAAGAGTCGGAGGTTATGCTCTCCAGGGGCTTTGGAAAACTGAGGGTCGCTGGCCACGGAGATGACAAGCAGTGACGGAGGAGGAAGTGCATGGAGAGCGATGAGAAAGGAAGGCAGGAAATTGTGTGTGTACACATGGTGTGTATCTGCATGAGTGTACACACGCGTGCATGTGAATGGGTGTGCGCATGTATGTGTGTATGAGGAGAGAGAGGTGGAGAGATTAATTTGTGGCAGTTATTAGTGAAAACATTTGATAGAGATTTTAAAGAGGATACTAGGAAGATTTCTGTATGTTATACTTTGTAAAATTCATAATCTCACCTTTCTCACCTTTAAGGTTATCCTTTAAGAATATGATCTCAGATTTTGCCTTTTTTTTTTTCTTTTTTTGATGAGTTGACAGACAGAGTCATAGGACTCAGTAATGGTCTGACTTCCTGTATGCCTTCTGCGATTGGACCCTGAAAACTTCCCATTAATTGAGGTGTATTTTCATTTCCTTGTTCAGTCCCGCCGGGCCACCTGTCCATTGCTGGGGAGCAAAGTGCCCCAGAACTCTGCAGGTAAAAGCAACTATTTTGTTGCTTACGACTGTGGCTTGGGAATGTGGGCACAGCTCACCTCTGCTCCTCAAATGGACTGAGCCACAGCACGGCTGTCAGCAGGGGTCTCTTTCATGTAGCCCCTCTCTCCCCATGGCCTCTCACCCTCAGGGCCTCTCACTCCATGTGGCCTCTCTGGACTTCTTTACATCGTGGTTGGGTAAAAAGAAAGAGGAAGTAGAAGCTGCTGGCCTTCTAAGTTCTGGAACTCCCTCTTACCGCATGCACTTGACCAAAGCAAGTGGTCAGCCTAGCGACAAGGGGAAGGGAGATAGACACCATCGCTTAGTAGGAGACGCTGAAAAGTGCTGTGCCATGATTTCCAATGTACCAAACATCCCAATCGCATTCTCAGGGGCTTCTTTCATCGTCGCTGGTCCCGCCCTCCCTGCAGAAGTCTCCAGGCTCTAAAACCTGTAGCTTTCCTAAACTGGACACAAAGCAAACCTAACTGTGTTCTGGAGGGAAGCACTCGAGGACCTTCCAAGGCTATTCACTAAACTGACATCCTTGAAAGAACAGTCTGGAACAAAAGCCCATCAGTGCCTCCCTCACAAGACCTACAGAAACACGAGGCAGCCAGGGACAGGTATCTCCCAACAGGAATTTACTAGCAGACGAGACAGGTGTGCTTGGTGAGCTGACATTTTCGTTCAACACAGCAAACATAGTTTTCAGTGCTCTGAAGGAGGTGAACGAGGTGTGGAGGTCAGGACTAGCCCAGGGAGAGGCTGCTTAGGTGTATGGTCACCAAGGCCTCCTTCGGGGAGATCCATCTGAGCAGTGATGGATACCAGTTGGGGGAAAGCACAGTTCAGGCAGAGGGAACCGCCTTGCACAGGGGCTCAAAGGCAGCATGGAGCTTGGTGTGTGGGGGCTGGGGATCATTGCTGAACCAGGCTGTGTAGGACACTTGGAGGACAGCGAGCTGGGGAAAAGAGGCGTCAGGCCTTGAAGCCATGGTGAGAGCTTGGATTTTATTGTAAGTGCACATGAAAGGGTTTCAAGCAGAGGCGCGAGTGGACCTGATTTGCATTTCTCCTACGGTCACTTGGCAGCTGTCACAGAAGGGATTAGAGGGGCTTCTCCAAGCACTGCCGATCCTTACTACTTCTGATTGAATTTTTAATCTATTAGCTCAATCTGATGTCGAATGGGCTTTGACTTTCATATTCTCAGAATTAAAACTGACTTCTAAATTTAATCGCGGACGTTTGCTGCTGCTTCTGAAATAGGCACATCACTCTGACTTATCTCTTTTCTATTTGCTGCTCAGGCACCCGTGCGTGCTCATTCCGGGGTTTCATGTCAGTCCAGCCAGGCTCAAGCATCCCCGTGTGCGGAAAAGAAAAAAATGCCAGATGAGCAATTCAGACTTCCCCACAGCATGCCTCTAACCCCCACAGCCTTTAACCCCAAGGAAGGCCTGATGACATTCAGCTCATCTACAGGGAAAGTGGCAACAACTTAGTTCTTTGAAATAAAGCTTGAGTCCTGCACCTTTGCTTTGAGGGCTTGGTTTGGAGGAAGTCTGTAGAACCCATGACCCCAGTGGTGTGGAAGAGGTGAACAGGTAGGCACGGGGGCCAGCTCCCGACTAGGGATTTCTCTGGAGGCTCACACTGAATGCAAAATATATACCCATTTCCATACTTTCTGCTACAGCATATCCTTTTTCTTAAAATACATAAATGTGCTTTAATCTGGGTCTCCCGAGGAAGATGACCCTATTAGCATTCGGCTTTGTGTACTTGGCCAGCCAGGCGCCGTGAGGTGTTCATGCTTCAGGAAGTACCACACTTGCTCTTTTTTTTTTTTTTTGCCTCAGGGCTGTCCTGTGTGTCCTTCCTTTAGCCTGGAATTCAAACTCACCTTTCTCCTACTCTAACTTGGTCTACATAGAACCCTATTCATCTTTCGGCTCTCGGCTTCACCTCATTTCCTCCCAGCAGCCTTTGCTTCGCCCCAATCCACTCTTGCCTACTACACCCAGGGCACCCTGCCTTTCTTCTTTGTCAGACGTAACACATGTGTGCTTGTTTGATGTCTGTCTTAAGGTTCGTGAAGGTGGGATGTTTTGTTCATTCCCGACATTCTCTGGGATTACCTTTTATAAAAAAACGCTTACCTGTTGATCATGTTTTTGAGGCTTAGGGCTTTGTCCATCTCCTTTATCGTTGTGTCCCAGCTCCTAATACACTCCCAGCATGGAGTAGGACAGTGTTGTGAAAGAGGACACAGGTGGTATGGCAAGGAGGCAGGTGTAGAGTCACACGTGCCTGTGTGTGGGTCCCAGATCCCCTCTTATATTCTCACTTTGGTCATGTCTCAACTCTTGGAGCCTTAACTTCTTTATCTGAACAAAAAATACATAAATGAAGATAATCTAGACAGTCTAATTATGCTTCAGAGGATCATGGTGAGACTCAAATGAGTTAGTAATCATAAAGTGGCTTGTTGTTATTATCTTGAAGCCTGCTGAGTTCCCCCTCCCGCACTTTTAAGGATGTGGGGTTCCTAGTATGGGGGTGTGCTATGGCAACATGCCTGTCCTAGCCCTGCTGAGATGCTTCACCTGACAGAACTTTCTCGGGAACTTCCCTGTCGATGACCCACTGTCTCTTGACCAATGTTTTCCTTCAGGGGTCTGCTCTTGGGGATGTTCCTCCTCAGAAAAATAAGTTCCTCCTTACAATTCTGGGGACCCCTCCATTGGGTTCTGTGTAGTCACAGTGAAGGGATTGTTTTCCCTTGTGAGGTATCCTAGGAGTTGTTTTGCAAATAATGCCGAAATACAGCGAGTGGCTGGTTTCAGGTTCTACACATACAGTATTTCAGTCACCTTGTAAGCTTGGTAGTTATCTTCATTTCACAGATGAGCCTACAGGGCTTCCCTCATCCCTTTTCAAGGCCAGAACTTTATAGCACCGGGTTCTTGGGCTCTGGGGCCCTTATTCCTGCCCTAAACCACATGGTTCATAGTAAAGCGCTTAATTGATGGGCCCTGGTGCTCCATGCTAGGAAGGACCATGGAAATCTCTCTGAGAGGGTCTCATAGTGACAACATATCTAGGTGACTTGGCCTCATTTCTGAGTCCATCTGATCAATTCACAAAAAGAAAATGGCTATGGTTTCATCCTGGGGTTTTGAAGCCCTATGTGATTTTGGAGATTCCAAATTAATGAGTCTTCTAAAAATTGTTGTCTAGGGCTCTCCAGTAACCTCTGAAGGCTCTTTCTGCCTTTGGAAATCTGACCTATGGATGGAATGAACTGGTGTTTTGACATTAGATTTTTCTCATTTGTTGCAGCTTCTCTGCTGTCCAGGCCCCGCTTAGCACAACTCGTTCCTGTCTTGGGTGCACTGGTGCTTGAAGAGTGTAGTAGTCAGTGTTCTCCAGAGAAACAGAATGAGTAGCATATCCTTCCTGCCTATCTCTCTCTCTCTCTATCACCTATTATCTATCTATCATCTGTCTATCAATCATTTATCCATCCATCCATTCATTTATCATCTATCTAGATTTATTTTCAGAAATTGGCTCATGTGATCATCAGGGCTGAGAAGTCTGAGATCTGCAGGCCAGGCCAGCAGACTGGAGATTCAGGTAACAGCTGATGCTACAGTCTCGAATCCGAATTCTGCAGGGCAGCTGGCTAGAAACTCAGGGAGGGTTTCTGTGCTGCTATCTTGAGGAGAATTTCTTCTTCTCTGGGAAGCCTCAGTCTTTGCTCTTAAGTCCTTCAATTGATTGGATGAGGCCACCCACATTATTGTGGGTAATCTGCTTTACTCAGTCTACCATTTTCAATATAATCACATCTAAGAAATAACTTCACAGAAACATCTAGACTAGTGTCTGACCAAACCACTAGGCACCAGAGCCTAACCAAATTGACATATAAAATTAACCACCACAAGAGAATGTGGGACACGGTCACCCCTGTATCTATTACTGCCATCCATATTGGTCCTCCTCTTCCCTACCCACCAGCAAACATTTCCCTATAGCTTGGATGACCCTTGACCCTTTTCCTTCTTCCTCAATATTTATGGAGCAATCTCCTTGGCTTTCACACTTTGCCTGCCATCTCCACGTGCTTAGCTCACCACCTGCAAAGCTCTGAGGCCCCTCTAAGATTAACCAGATTATTTTGAATATTTCTATTGACTACCACTGTTCAGACTTTTCTAAATGAACTCTTTGGGAAATACAGACCATCCAAATCATCCTCTCAGAACCTGTCTGAATACCAAAAAGCAAGAAAAATTAATATTCACTTAATGTTTACAAGTATTACAGTTCGTATGTTATGTATAAATAAAAATGTATGATACAGAAGAATTGTACATTCATGTATTCATATTTGTGAGTGTACTATGAAATTCCTCTTTTACCAACATATATAGTATATTTAGGATATATAGATGCCAATTCTTACATAAATTTTTCCTGTAAATAATTAGAGAACTATGTTGTAGATGGTACATCTTTGCTTTCATGGTATATTAATGGTACTCCATCACCATTCACTTCTAATGTGATTTCCACAAGGAAAATACCTGCTTTGTGATGATCTTTATGAAACGGTTTTCCGGAATGCATTTTAGTCAGTGTGCAGGTGCCTGGTGATTGTTTAGCTCTGACCTTTGACCTGCCCTTAGCACTCTCCCTGAGGCTCAGCAGTGTCCCAGCGCTGCTGGCCACCACTGCCCCCTTACCTCTGGTGTTAACTTAAGAGAGAGTAGTACAAATATCTTGTACTGTATATATGTCCTGAGGATCAGATTTAATCCACAAAAGATGAATGTTTGCCTTCCAAGAAAAAAAATTTGTACTTTTCCTGGGTTTCAGAAGGCGGCCTTGGGTTATTAATAACATCCCTGTGCATTTGAAAACAGAAAAGAGTCTTCACACCAATCCTCGAATTTCTTTCAGGAAAAAGCCCCTAGTCCTTGTTCACTAATTTATTTTGAAAGGAGTTTTCCACGCCAGCGGAAGCTGTGTTCGTGAACATTCGGAGTCCTGTGGGGTGGTGAGGCGGTCAGTCAGTGGTGACCTCTGAATATAACCGTTCAGTAAAATAGGGTACTGGGGGTTTTGAGGCACGCAGAGCTGAGGCATGGGGCGGTTGCAGTAATGTGGAAAGCTTTCGGAGAAGAATGAAACTGGCCCTGCATGGCATGGCTGGTTTGCACGGAGACGAGGGGAGGTACCGAAAAGCAAGAGCAAGGGTGTGAGGTCGGAGTGGGCATGGCCAGGAAATGGGGCCCCACACACCGGAGGGGACCCTCGGAAAAGGCTGGAAGGGTGGGGCTGGCCATGGAGCTTCGTGAAGGTCACATGGTAGAATTTATTTTAAAAACCAGCTGACGGGAATCGGAGAAAGTTCTTAGAAGAACTTTTTTGGGGAGAAAGAATGAGTCTGGATGAATTTGGGGAGCAGAGATAGGTTAGACTTAGGCTCTTGGGACAGTGAAGGTGATTACCTCCCTGGTGATCTGTCCACGCCAGAACCAGGACTTGAACTCACTTCCCTGGACTCCTGGCTCGGGTTCTCCTAAGTGGGACGGTTGGTAGAGAAAGACCCGTCACCAGGTACTTGGCAGGTAGCTCCTCTAGGAGGGTGCATGTGAGACGGATTGATTTCCTGCCTTTTTCTGGCAAAGACTTGTCATTTTCTTTATTTCAGAATATAGCTTTTTCATATGAGCTTTTAAAAAATCAGAGACATTTCTGGGAGGTGGCCATTCCCAGGTTCTTTCTCTGTTCAGCGAATCACAAATATTGACTGAAACACAGTTGAGGAGCCAAGTACTGAACACCGGATTAGGAACTGTGGAGCATAACAACAGCAGGGGTCTGGGGGTGGGGACAGAATGGATCGATTGTTCTGCATGGTGACAAGTCTTTTACACATTTACACTCATGCCACCCCATCAGGTTGATGGCCATGTCCTCATTTTGCAGACAAAGAAATTGAGGCTTAAATCATTTGGTCCAGAGCCACCCTAGATATCTTGACCCTGCGACAAGCCAAGTCAAAATTCAGATTCAGAATTCAGGTTCTCAAGGTCCCCTTACTTCTATGCATGGAAAAAAAAATATCTGGGGAAAACCTCACTCTTACAGTTAGGTATCCTATTCACATTCCTTTCTCGCAGATACTTTTGATGGGGAGAAGAGGGTTTTTGTGGAAAATAAGCAAAGGAGAGACACAGTCCAGAATTTTGGGCTTTGGAGAAAAAAGCTGAGTTTGCTTAGGACTGCTGGGCAAGTGCCCACTGGAGCGTTCAGCCAGAAGACCTGCAGAGAGAGGGCAGCATTCCAGAACCATCAAGAGGGAAAAGACATAAAGCCTTATGAAGGGAACGTCCACCTCCTGCACCCATGCCCATGTTCTGCTCGTAAGAAAATTGGTGAATTTCCTCCTCACAAGGTGGTGAGGGACTCTAGACTTACAGCTATGACAGAGAAGTAGTTAAAATAGAAGCTGTCTCCCTGCACGTGTTGGGACACCCTCTTTGCCTTTCCATTTTTAAAATTTAAGCCATTTTACAGATTAAAGAACTAACAAAGGAACCATTTTCTTACTATTGCTCCAGTTTCACCATGGGTCTGTCAGTGCTGGTTGATTGATATTTGCATAGATTCAACCTCTGCGGGTGCACTCACGTGTCTTGCTTTTTATCACTTGTTATTTTTTCCCAAACATAATAATGCCAGTTGGCATTATTAGTAGCTTCCAAAGAGCTCAGCCTATTGATTTATTACCATTTGCTTTACCATTTCCCAATTGGGTTGGGGGAAGGGAGTGGTGGTACATGCTGAGGGGGCATTTGAGCTATTTCCAAACTTTCAATTCTCTATGCGAAACCATTGTGAACCTCTTTGTACAAATCATCTTCTTTTCCTTTGGGTTTTTTGGAGGCTGTTCCCCAAAGTAGAATTACTAGGTCAAAGAATGCACATGGAGGGACCGTGGGTCCAGGAGCTGGGCACAGGTACAGCTGCTGTAGCACTGACAATGCCTAGTGGGGTGCAGCTGCTCCAGGAGGGACTGCGGAGTGGGGGTCTGTATGCTAGTGTATGCAGAGCCAGGGTCCAGAGTGTGGGTGCACATGGAGGGACAGTGGCTGTAGGGTCCAGGGCATAGCTGCTTTCTTTGTGGTAGTAACTCCATCCCCTGAATTTTTTATTTGATTATTTTATTTTTCAGTTTTCAATTTTTTCACTAGATTCTTCTTTGTATCTCCTATGTCTTGCTGAGATTTTTTGTTTGTTTTTGTTTAACTATGTTTTCAATGACGTATTGAAGCATGTTTGTGCTGATTATGTCACAATCTTTGTCAGTTGATTTTCACGTCTCTGTCATTTCAGTGTGGTCATCTACTGATTTTCTTTCTTTATGTAATCCTTGCTAACAGATGTCACCCCAATAAATCTAACAATAAAAATGAATTAAAAAAAAAATTCAGTTTGAGACCTTCTGGGTCCTTGTTACAAGTGATGTTTTGTTTTTTTGTTTTATTTTGTTTTGTTTTACATTAAACCTGGACATTTTGGGTATTATGCTCTAAGACTCTGGATCTTTTTAAACCTTCTGTTTCAGCTGGCTTCCTCTGTCACCACTCCATTAGGAGAGGGCGAGCGGCTGCCTTACTGCTGTGGAGGGAAAAGTGCCGATTCCTCTCTGCGCCTGTTGATACCTCCATGGCGGCTTCCTCATGGCTCCTGGAGAGATGGAAGAGTTGCATCCCTAGGGTTTTACTGATACCAGCTTGTCTGAGAAGGTGACCAGTACCTTGTTATTGCTCACCATGTGGTCTCCACCACACTTTCGGTTAAGTGGGGGCTGCTCTTGTTACCATGGTGGTGTAGGCCCTGACTCTCCACTAGGCAACCTCTCTTGCTACTGCAGAGGGGAGAGGAGTGTGGCAATTAATGTCAGTTAGACACTCAGTGTGGTCCTCACCGATGCCATGGGGAGGGATGGAGGTGGGGGTGAACAGCATTATCACCTGGCAGGATTGAACATCCTGGTTTGTACGCAGCCTTCTTTGATACCACTATGATTGGAGGGGGCATGCTGAAGTGCCTTGTTGTAACCCAGAAAGCGTGAAAATCTAGGTTTCCTACCTGGCCTTGGCTGGCATGGGTTGGGGTGGGGTTTATAATTTTTCCCCCTTGTGTTTGGCTGGAGTAGAGCCATTGTTGTCTAATACATTTTGTTTTGCAAGGCTGATCCTTTTCTGGCTTGGTTTTTGCTGGAGAGAGCACTTTTCTTGGGGCTTGTGTGTGTGTGTGTGTGTGTGTGTGTGTGTGTGTGTGTGTTTCTGAGCTGGCAGCTTCTTAGCTCCAAGTCTGTGATCTGTGAGGCAGAACAAAACAAACAAACAAAACAACCAAACAACCAAACAACAATACCCCCAGGGAGCTCACTACTAGGTTCCTTGGGAACCAAGGGCCTGCATGATCAGCCTTCTTTCCTCCACCTTAGAATCTTATGTTTGTTTCACATACAATGTCCAGGAGGGGTAGGGAAAAGTATATTTACTCCATCTCCTAAGAAGCTGAAGACTGCACATCATATTACACAATAGTTTATATTTTGACATGCTCTGTATAACCTAGATTTTTCTATACTTTAAGTTTTAGTTCATCATTATGCTTATTTTCACTGTAGTTATTTTGATATACCAAACTAATGCCTTACATAAAATATTAATTAAAACTGTTATACTTCAGTTAGGGATTCTAAAGAATCCTTTTCAAGTTCAGATCCAGAAAGGTCTGCTGGGGTGAGGCAAATTAATTCTCTCCTGTGTGTATGAGTCTGTCCCCAGATATTACAGAGGCTGAAGTCTATCCAATATTTATTTCCACGTGGGCTTCTCTCCAAACAATTCTTTACATTTTGTACATTTTCAAAGCATTTTCATATCCCATCTTGCATCCCTTTCTTCAGCATGAAATTTCCTTCCCCATGTGACCAAACGCCTCCTCCCACTTGGTGGAATGTCACCTCCATGTAAAAGTGACCTCTCTCTTGTGAGCATCAGTGTTGGTTCTCTGCCTGTATTCCATCGTTCACACCATCCTCCTTATTTTGTTTCTGTATTTTCACATTTCCAACTTCAAGACTACACACATTCCTTTAAGATAGAAACAATTGTGCCTTTTTTCATCTTTCTATGCCTCATGTAGTCACTGGTTAAACTTAGAACTTCATATATTATAGAAATCAATGATCTTATTGACCCCCCCACCTTGTGTTGCACTGTTTTCCCTCTGAAGGGGCTGTCCATCTACTTGCTTTCTATTTATATGTACATTTGATTTTGGGGAAATGTGGTAGAGTTCAAGGGGCAGCGCCTTTGGAGTCAAACAGTTTTGAGTTCTATTCTAGCTTCCTGTGACCACAAGTCCCTTCACCTCTCGGAACTCCATTTTTCTCATCTGTAAAATGAGGACAGTAGCACCTGCCTCTCAGAATTATTCAGAGAGTTAAATAAAATATTATTTATTGCTTCCTGCCTGCTCACTTTTAAGCCTTTGGACTAAATAATTCGCCATCACTTGGAAATCCATTTTTTATTCTCTGCTTTGCTCCTACCTCCACCTTCCCCAACACTCCCCAGAGAACAGATGCTGAATCGGGGGGCCATACACAACCCCTAAGAGGTTCCTGAGCCTCAACAGATAAGGCCAACTCTTTCTGCATGCTCCCAGAGGGAGAAGGAACAATAGGCTGTTATACAGTGTTGCTGTCAAAATGTGCACTGCGAAATGAATCTCCTTTTTTGCTCTAAGTGGAAGGACAATATCTCTTCTTGGCTCTCTTTCTAGGTGTCCTCTTCCGTTTTCAGATATCCTTACTAGCATATCAACTCTCTCTCTACAGTAAAAATGGGATCAAAGTGAAGGTCTGCGTCCCAGCTTGGCATTAATCAAGTTGCATGCCGTGGAACAGTAAATGATTTACTTTTTATTTAATGATCAGAATGCCAATAAGATCGATTCTTTGGATCTAAGACTGAGTGCCTGTGGTTTTTTTAAAGTTGTTTGACCTTGAGCATAGATCTAGCTGAAATAGACTCAAGATGTAAAAACCTATGCACTCCCATTCCAGTGTGCTCTCTCAGGAAAGGAGCTATAATTCATATCCACAGGCAGATCAATACGGCTGTGTCTTCAGCTATGGGCAATTTTTACACAGTGATTGTGTCCATAGCGCTTAGACCTGGGGCGAGTACTGCTATTCCAACAGTTTCTTGGGCCAGTTGAGGAATTTAAAGCTGTATGTGTCACAAAACAGCCAAGGATATATTCCAATGCAGAAGGCAGGAGGATGTGTTGGTGTCCTGTGGCTGCTGTAACAAACTACTGCAAACTTGGTGCATTAAAACAACAGACATTTATTCTCTCTCAATTCTGGAGTCCAGGAGCCTGAAATCTACCAGGGCAGTGTCCCTGGCGGCTCCAGCTGAGAGGCAGCCCCTATCTCTTCCTGCATTCCTGGGGCTGCATCTCTGCAGTCTCTGCCTCCATCTTCACGTCATCTTCTCCTCTGTGTGTCTGTGTCTTCCCTCTTCTGCCTCTCTCTGATAATGACAGTTGTCACTAGATTTAGGGCCCTCCTGGATAATCCTCACCTCTTCCTCTGTCCAGTCCTGCTCCCTTTCCCTCCCTGTGAAGGTATTGATCCCAAGGGCATTCTTTAGTAAACATCCCACATCACCTAAATAAGATCCTTAATTACATCTGCAAAAATCCTTTTTCCAAATGCGGTTACATTCACAGGTTCCAGATTTGATGTGGACATCTTTTTGGGGTCATTGTTTTAGCTTACCACAGAGGATAAAAACGACATTAAATTGGATGACTTACAGATATTTACTCCTTAGCTCCGTGCCTTGATGTTTGGGAACACAGAAAGATTTTTGTGACTGACATACTAGATAGTTCCTGGGAAAATACAGAAATTGTTACGTTACTGTGTAAGCACTACAATCCTGATTCTTTCTTTAATTCTCATAGTGAAATCTCTCTGGTGCTAAATATGTTGTAATGGGTATGATTTCTGAGACTCAGATGTGCAAAAAGAAAACCCTTAATTGTTTCCCTATAATTTCTATCTCAAGCTTCATTTACCTGATCAAAAATTTAATCAAGCCAATTCTAAACACATTCAACCCCTTCAATGATGTCTCAGTCCTTTTAGATTTAAAGTTAGTTACAGATTTCCCCTACTCCCCTTCCTTCTTTGCTGGATTGATTCTGAGTTCCTGGCTTAGGTGGGCAACAGAGTGTAATGGTTACAAGTGAGCCTTCGAACCCACAGTGTCTGCATTGAAAACCAACCTCTCTGCTTACTGGTTGTGCAGTCTTGGTGCTGCAGATTGGGTTCCTAGGGAGCGGACTATGAGATACGGGATGTTTGCTAAGGAGTGCCCTTGGGATCAATACCTTTGAAGGGACAAAAAGGGAGCAGGAGTGGACAGAGGAAGTTGTGATGCAGGCCCAGTGACAGCTTTGGCCAACCTCAGGAGCTAGGCTTTCAGATTTGTCTTGTCCCAGGGTGGGCTGAGCTGGCCGGGTCTTTATATTACCTCATTGATCAGTCATTGGATGTTGGCTGCTCTGGGAGCCAACATTGACTGGGAGCTAATATTGACTGATCAATATTACTTCATTGATCAGTCATTGGGCCAGGCAGCTCCCTACAGCTGAGGCAATCCCTTAAGGGGCCGACAGCTGAAGACTAGTAGCTGCAGATTAGGGTGCGTTACAGTGTCTACTATAGTCCATTAGGCTGCTTGGATCTGCTTCTCCATCTATGTATGTTCTGGGAGCAGCTGCTCCAGACATTGGTGTACTTTTTGTCCCAAGGGGAAATTTACACAGGGAAGATCTGTTGGATGAACCACAACACCCACCTCTGAGCTGGTCTCTGGACCACACTGACACTCATCATCTCCATCCTCTACTCTGCATTCTAGACCCCCCTCAACCTCAGCTAGCACCTTTGCTGGTCCTGGGGGCTAATTTGGTGGCATAACACACTGTGACCTCTGATTCCTGTCACTGAGCCTTTATCAGGCTGGGATGCCTGCATTTATCCATTTTCTGTCCAAATTGGACAATGGGGTGCTGAGAGTCACTGAGGTTGATTCTTACTACCCTGATTTGTTTCAGCAGGCCCACCTCCTTTTGACAATCAGTGCCAATTAGCCCTGCCAGGATGGTGTCACCTCCTCTTTATGAGTGGTCCATGGGCTCAAGGAGCTGAAGTGCACGGGTAGAAGCTACAGGTTAAACTTCAGTGGGAATCTTTCTGGTCCACTGAAAGAGGTGTTGGCCCTCTGGGAAGCATGGGTCGCGGGGCCCAGAGTTGTGAAGACAGGAAGCACAAATTCTCCATGTAGATCTGATGTGATGGCAAGTGACGTCACCTCTTGCTTCCCAGGCCATGTAGTCTTCCTTTTGGGGCACAGCCCCATATATATGTTCTGATTAAAAATGGGTACTCCATTGGGGGCACCCCATCGTCTGAAATTACTGTTACCAAGCTTCGCTATCTGACGTGCCATTAATCCCAGGCCCTATTCCTGGGCCAGTGCAATCACTGGGACTGTTTCCCTCAGTGTTGTCAGGTAAGTTTCCTTTCCTGAATGGTTTCCTCGTGTGTGTAGTGTCGGTGCTCTGCTGAATATTTTGGGGGAGACCCTGTGCAAAGCTCCAGAGTTCTCTCCCTGTGCAGCTCTGTGTCCTGCAAACTCCAGCCTCCTTGTCTCTCTAGATTCCCAGACCTGTCTTCCCAATCCAGCTAGTCTGCTGAGTTCCACCCGGTCCCCTTGTTTGCACTTAGTCCCGGACACTTTCTCAAGGCCTTACCTGGGACAATCGGAAGCTTGCCTTGTTTATTTGCTGTCTCACGGCTCCTAGTCCTTCTCTGCCCAGTGTCTACTGTCTTAACAACCAATTTTCATGTATTTTTCCCAGTTGGGGGTTGTTTCAGCAGCGATGGTGAATCTCTGTGGAAGTAGAATTCCACTGGGGTTTTCTAAACCTAAAGGCAACACTTCCGTTTTTCCCTCCAGCTTCTCCGTGACCCCTTTCCCTTCGGGGCAATGTCCGTCTGACATTTTCTGGCCTGCAAAGCAAAGGTTAAAGTCAGCAGGAAAACAAAAACAAAAAAACAAAAAAACCTCACACCAACCAATATTGCTTACCAACCTCACCCCCCATTTGTCCCAAATGGTGACTCAGGCAATTTCTTTCACTTTATCAAGTTTTACTGTCTGAACGAAGGAAGAGACCCAGAAGATTCATTTGGTGTCTAAACCCTATTTATTCTTGGTTTTATTTGGTGGGTGAAATTGCTCAACCATGCACTTGAGTCCTCCGAGAAAGAAAATCGCCCAATTTCAGGAAATCCAAAAGCAGCCCAGGGGGAGCCCGGCGTCCCTGGCGGCCTTTCCCTGCTCGGTGTGTCGGGTCCACCCCTGTTTGCTCTCTGTGGAGAGAGACGAGAGCGTGCTTGCGTGTCTGGGTTTCTAGAAACCCAGCATCAGTACTGCAGCCACTTGGCCAACGTGTGTCACTGGTGTGGGGGTGACAGCAAATCCGGCCTGGCCCCCTGTGGGGTTCCATAAGCCCCGCTCTCTGTGGGTACCGCAGGGGACACGGAGGCTGGAACACGAGGCGTTTGGGCCCCTTTCAGAGTCTCCGGCTGTTCGTAACCTGCTCTGCTGTGTTGAACTATTACTAGCTCAGAAATGGGAACCTTAGCTTCTTTAAACTAACCTGGTAGGAGAAGGTGCTTTGATTAGGTGGACTTCATTGACGTGAGCTGGATGTTCATTTTCGTTAATCGCCAATTGGCTCAGGGCAAAAATTCAACATTCAGCTGAAATTGAGGCTGAAATCAATTACCACTTAGGGGCTACAGGAATGACTCTGACGTTTTCTTTAAATTTTTTTTTTTGCTGTTCCTTAAAGTGGAAAACATGCACGTATTATAGAAGGCCTCAAACACAGCCCTATAACAATTCTTGACATTTTGGTTAAATATGTATGTATTTCCTGCATAGTTATCATTGTGCCTAACGCCATTTAGCTTTGGATGATACAGGGTTAGGTGCATCATGAGGGCTGCTAAGCATGAAGTACCGGTTTTTCAATCCGGTGCTTAAGGTGGACAGTCCGGCTGTCTGCCGTTGAGCTGCCGGTTGTCAGATGCGCTTTAGTAAGGGCTGGCGGGCTGCTCGGGTTCTGAGTTCATCAGAACACCCTTCAGCCGGAAGTATATAACCAAAGCTTGCTGAAGGGCATCAAATGTCTTAGGTGCATTTTCAAAACTATTTTCAAAACTACACGCAATATGCCAAAATATCTTCATCTACAGGCAATAGGTTTGAGAATGCCAAGTGCTGAACAGACGTAAGGGTTGTGGAAAATAATGTAAACAAAATCCATTTGACTTCAAAACGGAGTCAGAGCTGCCATCCAGAGGACCTGGGGGCCTTTCCCATCTTAGTCCTCAAACCTCGAATGTTTAAACAGGGCGCAACCACCTTCGAAGGGCGCCTAAAACAACTCTGTGATCCAGACAACCATTGGCAAAGCCAACAGGCAAGCAGACCTTCTGACCACCAGATTAAAAATTAAAGACGTTCTTCAGAAGTAGTCTCACCATGTAGAGCTAAAGAATAACTCAGCTTATTTGCACCAGTACGAAGGCCTTCCCTGACTCGCCAACACCAATAGGAATTCCTTCCTTCTATGCATGTAATTAATGCCCTTCTCCTCCTCATAAACGCCCCTTGCCTTCACCCTCTAATCGGAACACTATTTAAGTTTCTGTCTGAATTGCAGTTCTTTTTGGATCTCAAATAAATGCTTGTTGCCTCTCATTTTGGGTTTTATTTTTGGGTTAATGTGGTCTATATCTTTATAGGCAGTGGCATTAACAGCATCAGAAGGCTGGCCCCAGAACACAAACAAAGTCACTTGGCCATATTGCCACAGGAGTACCTGCTAGGCCTTCAGGACAAAGGTCCGCACGGATCCCTGTAGCCCTGAGATCAAGCCTAACAAATGAATATTAATACATTTTTATTACTGAAAGTTTAGGACTCAGATTCTCAAAGTATGACACATTAGTGGAAGAATCTTAGTTCCGCCCACTTAACAACTGGAACTAGATTCTGTGTTTGCCACACGGCACATTTGTAACACCAAGCAGATGCTTGCTTTCAATGTCACATTAAAGACAGATTTAATCCTTTGGTGGTGAGCTGCCACAGACATTTTCCCCTTTTGAAGCCAGTATTTGTGCAAGACTGGCCCTTGTGGTTCTGATGATTGCAAGGTGCTCCTCAACAACACCCATCAGGGAACTCTGAGAAAACAAGGTATTCTGGAAGACACCTGAGCTTCCACGATCTTCCCGAGCCCACAGGACACCTGTGCCTGAGGCCGAGCCAGCCTACGGAGCCAGAGGGCCAGAGCTCAGGCACCACGAACTTGGAAAACAGCAGCAACCCACCAAGAAGAGGCCTGCCACCCGCTCCTACCACCCCATTTTTTTTCTGGAAAAAGCATATTATTTAATTAAAAATTCCCAAATGCATGACAATCATGTCTGTTCAGCATACTTGGCTGCAATAATTCCACGTGCTTAGAACAAGGAACTTGGGCTCTTTAAAAACAGCAGCTCCCAGGTTTTCCTTGTGAAGCCCTAACGTATTTCCGCACGTTCGGCGGATCGTCCTGGCTGCCCACGGATCCGCCCCATGCCGAAGAGCGGGGTGCTGTGGCTGGGCTCCACGGGGGGCGGTGGTGGGGGCCTGGGGGCGAGTGCACTGCCATGGCCCCCAACAGTCCCTCCACCCTGCACAAGGGCCACTGGGTGACTGCGTACCTGTTGAAATGTTGCTTGCTCCAGTCCTGATCACCAGAACTCTGCAAGGATAGTTCTTGGGAGGCCCTATTCCAGATTGGAGGTATTTCTTACATTTCTCGTAATTTTGAGTTCTTCTAAGTGGCTAGTGCATAGCAGGACATAGTTCAGTATTTTACCTAGTGTGTTCCCTAGAAGTAACTAAGTACCGGGGGGTCATGGCTTGGGCAAACCTAAAAGCCCTTTATCTTGCCCTGCTGGCAGCATTCTCAGGAAAGCATATTTACTTTTTACTTAAAAATTTTAACTTTTCCCAATCTCAAACTATAAGGAATTGTCTTCTTAAAATACTGCTGTTACGTCTATTGGTTTGAGTTTGATTTGTATTTATAAAAACACAATGTGTTTTGGGCACCCCATTATTCTCGATCATGTTCTTAATTTCTTTGTTACATGCTTTAGGTCTAAATCACAGCTGATTAATCATAAATAGTATTGTAGTACATAATTTGGGTGTTTTAGCTTTTTAAGAAATGGTTGAGAGCCCAGAAACAGACTCATGTGGATATGGGAATTTCTTGCTGATGCACGTTTGGAGGTAGAAGTTTTACAGCCACAGCCTCTTCAGTTTAGGTTTGAAAATTTTTTTCTGGTGGTAATACAATTCTAAACTATTTCAATGTGTAACCAACATAAAAATTTGTTAATGAAATATTTTACCTTTATTTTCTTCGTCTGAAATCTGGTGTTTATTTTGTATTTCAGTACATATAAATTCTAACTGGCCATATTTCTGGTGCTTACCACTTGTGTTAGACAGCATGTTCTAGACCAGGGGTGTCTCCATCCTGTGGCCTCTGGGCCACATGCAGCTCGGGATGGCTTTGAATGCGGCCCAACACAAATCTGTAAACTTTCTGAAAACATTGAGATTTTTTTTTTTTTGCTACCTTTTTTTTTTTTTTAAGCTCATGAGTGTATTTTATGTGTGACCCAAGACAATAGTTCTTCTTTCCATGTGGCCCAGGGAAGCCAAAAGATTAGACACCTCTGCTCTAGACATAATTCTCAAGCTTGCTTTATTAGTTAGCTTCCTCACCCTCCAGCCTCTCTGTTTTTCAACTTAATGGGAGCTACCTGGAGGCCCATGGACATGATTGTGTTAAGTGCATGGCCAGCACTCCTAGTCTGATCTTTGCTGCAATACTGAGTCCCTCTGAGTAATTAGGAAACCTGATGAATTAGTAAAGCTCTTAGCGTTTAGATTCCTGGTTCAGCTTTTTAAACCCCAATTGTTGTGTTACTTTCTCATGTCCATTCTCAAACCAGAAATGTTGTCTGTACTCAACTCTTCCTCGTAATACTTGCTGAATGCTACAAGTAACAACTGACACATACAAACACTGTGGTTTGTCCAACCATTTCCTGTATAACTACAGCCTTGAGTGGTATACAGTCCACCTTCTGAGTTTTACCAAATGATTTCACTAAATGTTGGTTTGGCCTATGAAATCTACTTTCTCACTGCTTGCCCCTTGATTGCCAAGCTATGGTTACACAGTTTGGGTTGTTATTGTGGTAACATCCCACTTCGAACTATCAGTCTCTAATTAAGGAAATGCTAGCTGCTGTAACAGTTTTCAGCCGGGTTTCCACAGTCGAAGTTTATTTCTTGCTCACAGAATATTCCACTTGGTGGGAATCAGGCTCTTGCTGTCTTGTGGATCCACAGTCCCCTAGGACCTCGTCATCCTCTGTACTTGGCCAATGGAAGGGGAAAAGAGTGTAGGCCAAGCATGAGAATTTCTGAAAAGTCTTGGCCTCAAGTTGCACACACCCCTCTGCTCACGTTTCATTGGTTAGACCACAGTCCCCCGGCCACACAAACTGCAAGGGAGGTAGGAACAGGTCATCTCGGTGCCCAGGAAGAAAAGGAGAACATACATTTGCATTGAGTGGCCCACATCCTTACCGTAGTATTTACGTGAGATTGGCTGATAACTTCCCTTTTCATACGCTTCATGTCTGGTGTTTGATAGTTAAGGTTAGACTAAGTCATGCTAGTTGTAAGAGGATATAAATTGGGAAGTGGTTTTTTTCTTTTTCCTTTTTTTTTTTTTTTATTGGAAGCATTGGAGTATAATTGAACTCTATTCTTGGATTGCTGGATTGTTCCTTTAAAGCTGACTGACGGTGCTTCTTTGTGGAAAGATTTTGAACTACTGATTTCATTTGATAACTGGTTATGGCATGATTCAGGTTTTCTATTTCTTATCAGTTTTGGTACACTCTACTTTTAAAAGGAATTGTTCCATTTCAACTAATTTTTCAAGCTTAAATTTGTTTGCAATGTATTCTTCATATATTTTTTCAATTTCTGCTGCATTGGGAGTTGCATTTCCTCTTTCATTTCTAATATTACTTATTTACCTTTCTTAGAAAGTTACTTCAGGATGTAGCAAAACAAGGACGGTCAGCAGAAAAGGGGAAAGAATGGGATTAGTGGATTCTAACCCTGGAGGACAGGGCAGGAAAGTCCCAGTCCACCAGGGAGAAGAGGAGCAGGGTCTTGTTCAGAAAAACAAAAAGTGTGGCGGGGTGGGGGGGGGGACCCACAGAATGGAGAATATGACAAAAGGCTGGGGACAAATGGATGCTATGAAGGCAAATAATTAAAGGAAAAATTAGAACTTAAAAGGGATAAAACTGCATAAGAAACATATAAGTCAACCTTAAATGTGACACAATTTTGAGGAGTTAATGGGTATAAAAATGGAGAATCTTATTTTTCTTTGATACTAGAAATCTTCTCTTTCAAGTGCCCTGGTGTTGAAATACGGGATTCACAGAGAAATCAGTGTAATTCTAACACACTCTGTGGCCTAGCAGAGAAGAATATTTGCATAGTCATGGTAATGAATGCTTTGTTTCATTGGTTTTAACCTTTAGAGTGAGCACATGGATGAGAAAAGCCCAGTGAAAGGACAGAAGTGAAATCTAATAAGCCGTGAAAATATAAAAGTTAAACTACAATTATCATCATAATACATGAGGGCTCTCCAGAAAAAAATCCAGCCACAAATGCCTCTATTTTTCATAGTTACACGGCTGGATACTTTCCTGACAGCCCTCATGCATCTTTGTACCTATGTCCCATTATGCCTTTTGGATAAATTCCCACGGGCTGGGTGGCTGCAAATATGGGTGTGTACATTTATAATTGATATTCTGCTAAATCACCCTCCAGAAAATTGTACCCAGGTCTTCACTCTGAACATAGCTCCCTGTTCCCATCTGTTTTGGTGGTTCTGGGAGATCCTGAGAGCTCCAGGCCTGTTTATGGTATCCAGCCCTGTTAGAGATTTTCCCGCTGCTTGACTATTTATTGGATCATGTCAAAGGATTTTTGCATTAGAGGGGAGGTAAGGTGTATGTCCTAAAATTACCATCTTGAAAGCAGGCGTCCCCTGCCAGAGTTTTAGGTCATTTTTTTCGTCCTGGTTATAAAGATAATGATGCTCATGGTAGAAACAGCGTGAGGCAGAGAGAAAAGACTGGCCCTGAGCTTTGCAAAGGCAGAGATACGAGAAGAGTGGCCCGAGGAGGCAGGAGCTTTTTGGTAGCTCATCCTCCAGGAGTGAGACACGGAGAGGAAACAACCTCTTCTCCCTCCCATTTGACAAATACACTGAGAGACAAAGACTGTCCGGTTTTGCCTTGTAATTTTCTCAAATGGAGAAGCAAGGTTTTGTTTTGGAATTTTCGTGTTGTCGTTGGTGCTTGTGTAATTTCACTTTCTCTAACATTTGGGGATTTTTTTTTGGCCTCACTTATGCTGCTGAATGCACTCGGTCAATCCCAGAAACCCCCACTGACTATGTCTGTGCCTCCATGCAGTGAGATCATTCAGCTGGTTAATTTAGAACTGCTAATGACTTAAAAATATGTATGAAATGTATGTTACGTCATTCTGTGCCACCTGATGGCCACCAGCATGTGGAAGAAAGGAACCCTGCAAAGCCATTTAGAGCTGGGCTTGATTTGTAAAAACCGGATGTCATGGGGCGCTGTGTGCCTCTTGAAAGTCTGGTGGAACTTGACCCAAGCTGAAATACCTAGCTTCCTGCCTTGTACTTTCTGTCCTTGCTTTTCTTGTGGCTTTCTTCTGTGTTCTACTTCCACGTCAGCAGCTCTGATTTACATGCATCTCATGAATGTGGTAACTGAAGGTTCATAGGGAAGGATCGTGTCTGTGCACCTTCTGACAGATCTCGTGTGCACCCCCTGCTGTCTGCCACCCCTCTTCTCTACTTGCACGTCTGCTGATCACCCATCCTCAGGGCCTTGCTAGGCCCCTCAGGTTCTCTTGTGAAGACCAGCCCCTTATCACACCGGACTGCCTACTGAAATCCCAGTGAATTAATATGTCATCATGTTTTATTTTACTGTATTGTCGGAAAGAATTCACCTATGTGATGATTAGCTTTATATGTCACTTTGGCTGGGCTACCCTACCCAGTTATTTAATCAAACATGAACCTAGGTGTTGCTGTGACGGTATTTTATAGGTGTGGTTAACATCCTCAATCAGTTGATTTTAAGTAAAGAAGATTACCCTCAATATGGGTGGGCCTCATGCAATCAGTGGGAGGCCTTAAGAGCAAAAATGAAGTTTTTTCAGAGAAGAAATTTTGTCTCAGGACTGTAACACACACACATATACATTTATCTCCTTACACACACACACACACACACACACGCACGCATATATATACATTTATCTCCTTACACACACGCACGCACACTTATATATACATTTATCTCTTTCCACACATACACACGTTTATCTCCTACACACACAACACACACACGTTTATCTCCTTCCTATCTACTTATCTAACTGTATCTATCTCTCCATCTCTCCTATTGGTTCTGTATCTCAGGAGAACCCCGACTGATATATCCTATGTATTTAATTACATAAATAAGGCACGTTTAGTATATAAGAAATAATAAACTAAAAGAAAAATCTTACCAGCAATTTTATCACCACCACAAAATGTCATAATCACTATTAGCCTTTTAAAAGTTGTGTATAGGTATGCATATTTCAAAAAGGTATATGTATTTTACATATTTTTGTTTCTTTTTCATTTAATAATATTATAAATAGCTTTCTACAGATCTACATAATTCTACATGATGGCCAAATACATTTTTGGCTATACTATAGTTTATTTAATCCTGCCCCTACTGTAGGAAAATTATTTGGTCTGTATTTTCAGTGTTATGAACAGCATTGTAAAGAAAATCCTTGCTCGTATATCTTTGTGCATTTTGTCTGTGATTTCTTATCACAGGATAAATTATCCTGGCCTCCCTCTCACTCTTTCACACACCCATACACACAAGAAAGTATTTTCTACCAGACCGTGATCTCCTTGGGCTGTTGACCTCTTTAAGTGGGATTCATAGATTGCTAAAGCTGAAAAGATCTTACAGATCTAGTCAAACTTCATTTTCATATAGATGGAGGGCAAAGGAGGGGAAGTAATTTCCCCAACATTACATAGGCAACTGAGAGCAGACCAGGGCCCAGAATCTATTTTATAACTCTGTGCTTTCAGGAGAATTGAGTCCACCCTGTTCGATTGGTGAATTGTGTCTTGGGAAGGCACTACACCCTGTGTAGGTGATATCCTTTGGTTTGGTGAAAGTCAACACTCAGAGTACATGCCCTCAGCATTTTGCTCCTGGGAAGCCAGCCCAGTGAAGGATAAAGGAGAAAAACTTAAGCCGTCAATTTCCTGGGGACTTGACATCTTGACTTTTTGATTGGGTGAACTATCCTGCAGGCAAAATATATCCTTGCTGCTAAATCAATATTTAGAAAAATTGAACTGAGAGGTAGCAATTATCCATGGCAATAGACTGTACCTTTTGTTAGAAAAAGGGTTTTACCTTATAAAAATAATCTATGATTCTTAAAGCCAGGTATTTTGAGCAGTAGGAAGAAAATAAACTATCTAGTCATATAGTCTAGGGATGGGCACTGTTACTATTTGGGGGGGACCTAATGCCTAGTGTCTTTGTATTTTCTATAATAATTGTGGTCTATATAGATTGTTTTCCTTAACATCACACTATAAACATGTCCAGTGTTTTTGTATTTTCTATGATAATTGGGGTATAATATAGTTTTTCTTAACATCACTTTATAAACATTGTCTATGCTATTATGTAGTTTTCATAAATATAATTTTAGTAAGTACAAACTATTCCATCATGTTATGAATGTGTCAGTTTAGCATCCCTCTGTTATTGAACACATGGTTGTGTCTACTCTTTCACTGAGTTATAGACAGGAACAGAAAAAGGTCTTCTAAAGGATGCATATGTTGCAAATACTGGAAATAATATTTCAAGGTTAATGTGTACTGGTAGCCCTAGGCTACACTTCAGTTTAATGGACAGATAATAACTAGAGATAATTTAAACCTGACAAGATTTTTTAAAAAGTCTCCAGCACCTGTTTGCAGGCAGGACTCCTAACATACCTATTTATTCTAAATAAATGAGCACTCTCTCTGTTCATTAAATTTTATCAGCCTGAGAAAGATCTTACGGCCCTGTTTTGTCAAACTGTCCTCTGCATGTGAATTGCCTAGAGAACATGTTAAAATTGAATTCCTGGGCCCACCCTGATTCAGGACTAGGTGAGACCTGGGAATATGCGTTCTTAACCAGCACCCCCAGGAGCTTGTGATGCAGGTCGCACATCAACCCCTCGAAGGAACTACGATGCTTGCTAATGGAGTCACTTCCACTAGGTGGTCCAGTGCAGGCCCTGCAGTTCAATTCCATTCATCACAACTGCTTCTCTGAAGTCTCACCAGTTCACAATGAGTCAATTAGTTTTTCCCCATATAACTTACCCTTCATAGCAGCTCACATTTTACATCAAGTTGGAAGTGATACCAAAGATTACTGACTACCTCCTGTATGGAAGGTCTGTGTTTCTAAATATTTTCTTTATATTTGAGTTTATTAACAGGGAAGAATTTAACCCTTTCCTTCATAAAATTAACTGTAGTTTTCCTTACCTCAAACTCTTTTCAAGCAATGATTATGATTGACTTGGTCTGTCTTGCAGTGACTCACAGATAAGTATCAGATTTTACTCTGAGTTCCCCAAATGACATGAGGGCAATGGAACTTGTAGTTAAGGACAACAGAGCAATGCAAAATAGCACAGTCCAAACAGACTCGTCCATCCTGCTGACATTATAGCACTGGGGGTAAGAAATGTTACCTCCACAGCTGGGCCTTACTAGAAGAGATGGACTAAAACAGACTGAATAACAAAAAGAGAAGCCTGAAAATGGGCAATGGACTTAGACATTTTCCCAGAGAACATATAAAAATGGACAATGAACACATGAAAAGATGCTTAGTGTCATTATTCATTAGGGAAATGCAGATCAAAATCACAATGAGATACCATTTGATACCCACTAAAATGACAAGCATTAGTGAGGATGTGGAGAAATTGAAACCCACTGCTGGTGGGAATGTAAAATGGAGCAGACGCTGTGGAGAAGGGTTTGGCAGCTCCTCAAAAACTCCACATAGAACTACCACATACCCCCGCAATGCC
>PVJL010011408.1:0-43113 GCA_004026885.1 Lyroderma lyra | reverse complement strand
GCAGCGCTGTTCACAGTGGCCAAAACATGGAAACAACCAAAGTGCCCTGAGACAGATGACTGGATAAAGAAGCTGTGGTACATATACACAATGGAATATTACTCAGCTGTAAGAAAAGATGAAATATTGCCATTTACAACAAAATGGATGGACCTGGAGATCATCGTGCTTAGTGAAATAAGCCAGACAGAGAAAACCAAGAAGCATATGATTTCACTCATATATGAAATATAAAACTCAAAGCAACAAAGAAACAAAAATTCATAGACAAAGTGTTTAGTTTAGTGGTTACTTGAGGGCAAGGCAGGAGGGTTTGGGGGAGGAGGGAGAGGGTGGGAGAGGAGGGAGGGGGAGTCAAATACATGGTGATGGAAAGAGAACTGACTCTGGGTGGTGAACACATAATGCAACATATAGATGATGCACTGTGAAATTGTACACCTGGAACCTATGTAATTCTTATTAACCAATGTCAGCCCATGAAGTCTAACAATTTAAAAAAAGAAATATCAAATACTTTGGGAAATAAAAAGAAAAAGAAAAAAAGTTTCTGCTCAAAACACATCTGCTGACTTTTCATTAGCCAAACCAAGTCACACGGCAGAGCCCGAAGTCAGAGATGAATGCCCTACCTGCTCTACTAAGAGACACTACAAAGTTGTAGAGTGAGGTGTAGGGAATCAGAATGCTGTTATAGTAGAGTGGGAGTGTAAAACTGAGACTTGTATTCAAATATTTGTTTGTGCCAGGCATTATTTATAACTGTAGGATTTATCAGTATACAAAAAAAAAAAAAGAAAGAAAGTAAATGTTGCCACTATGGAGCTTATGTTCCAGCAAGAAGAGACAAACAATTCAAAATAAAATAAAAATAAATAAAGCATATAGTATGTTAGTGTTTGATATGTGCTTTAAACCAAAAGCAGGCCAAATTTTTCTATGGGGTGGTTAAGAGCAAGTCTTATTGATGAGGCGACGTTTGACCAGATACTTGAAATAGGTGAGGGATTTTTAATCTTCTCCATGTAGCCAGAGTCCCACAGTATGTCCTCAGAGACCATTTGGAGTGTTAGCGTTGGGGACCGAGTGTTTGAGAGGACACTAAGAGGACACTAAGGGCTTTGGACTAGCACCCTCTCCACCTGGCAACAATCAGAGCATTCCCAATTTCACATTTAGATTTAGCCATAAGATGTCTTCTGAGAATATTCTGCCATTAAACATTTAATAATAATAAATGCCTTAAAACATTATGTTTGACAGTAAACTGATCAAGGTCAATGCTCTGGATTAAAATCTTGAATAAGAGCATTGAAGGGTTTATTAAATTAATTAAATTATTTATGATGGCTTAATTTTGTAATAGTCAAAAGTCCCCAGGTTTGGACCATCACCTAACCCTTTTCATCTCATTATATTTTCTCCTTGAATATTTCATCCAGTCCCATGACTTTAAATACCATCCATACCCTAATGGTACCCAATTTTATGTCAGCCCTGATTACTCCACATGACTCTAGACCTTTTACTACCGTTCCTCATGGTGTGGTGACCCCCATAAAGTTATTTTCATTGCTACTTCATAACTGTAATGTTGCTACTGTTATGAATCGTCATGTAAATATCTGATATGTGTTTTCCGATGGTCTTAGGCGACCCCTGTGAAAGGGTCGTTCGACCCCCAAAGGGGTTGCAACGCACAGGTTGAGAACCGCTGCTCTAGACAGTTCCACTTGGATATCTTAATGTGACTGAAACGGAACTCTTGGTTTCTGCCTCCCCCATCACACCTCTACCTCCTCAGTTGTCCTCATCTCAACAAACGGCATACACCATCACTCATCTTTTCCCAGCACCTTCAGCTCCACATCCAAAGTGTGTGTTGTTTCCCCTCACTTCTCTCCATCTCCGCTCTTGCCCAAGCCCCATTGTGTCTTGCCATGACAGCTGGTTTTCCTGCTGTACAATAGACTATCCATACTGCAGTGAGTTTAGCTTCTAAAAATATAAATCATGTCACCCGCTCTTTACTGCTTTACATGGCAATGAAGATAAAATACCAACTTTTTACTCTAGGCTACAAAACCAATATGATCTGGCCCATGCATACATCCCTGACCTCTTATACTTTGTCACTCACACATACCACCACGACACACCAAGTTTGTCTCTGCCTTAGGGCCTTTAAGCTTGCTGTTTCATTAGCCCAGATAGCTTTGCCACCCCCTTCCCCCACATTTTGATGTGCTGGTTTCCACAAATGATCTTCATCTGAGCTCAAATATCTGCTCTTCAAGGAAGTCTTCCCAGAGAACATTGTCATGCTCTATTATGTCACCCTTCATAACACTTATTGCTCTGCCCAGTCATATTATTAATGTCTTTGTTTACTTGATTATTGTTTGTTTTCCAGTACTAGAATGAAAGCCCACTGCAATAGAGATTTTGCTGATATAATGCAAGCACTGGGACAGTCGTACATATAGTAGGTGTTTGAAAAGTATAGATCAAATGAATGTAACTGATATCAATGCTTTTTCAGAGGCTAGGAGTTGCTAGGAAAAAATTGGAGAGAGCACCATAGCAGTGAGTATTGTGGAGGTGGTGGTGTGGGACAGGAATTTGGGGCTTCCAGTAAGGTGGAAATGGAAAAGAAATGGGAGCTCTAAACAATTTTCTGCTGCTGTGCAATTATAATTGGGTCTGGCCCCAAATTTTGGTCTTCTTGAGATCTCAGATCCCATTCATCTATCTGTATCTACTAGGTTCTTCTATTGCAATTTACAGAAACCCATCCTGGAACACTTAAGAAAAAAAGGAGAAAATAATGGAAATGTTAAGGAGTAGCTTGTAGATGGAAAGTGAAAATTTTAAAAAGCTATGTGTTATTGCAAGAAAAGCTTGAGGGATCTGGAACCAGGAATACATAGACATTTTCTTCAAGCCATTGAGGTCGAGATTGTAACCATTTTTAGTTTTTGACACTTTACTGAAGTTTTAATTAATTTCTAGGGTAGTGATGTCTTAGATTGAGTTCTGGCCCTACTTCTGGGTCCAGGAATGGAGTGTGCTTCCACCACCATAAACCCAGTGGACTGTTACTAGAATAATAGATAGTGGATACTAGATAGGCAAATGCAACAGCTGTCCACTCCATTCCATGAAAATATCATAGGTGAGGTGTTCCATTTTAGAGGGTTAAAACCTCGTTTGCAAGGAAATAAAATGAGACTTCACTTATCTCAATGAAGGTAATGTATTATTACTGGGAAAATAGGGCACCCTTCCTATTAACCTATGAGGAACTAGCAGAGACTTACCCCTACACATGCAGTTCCTCTCCGGAGGCCCATATGAAGATCGGGGTCTCTTGTCTTCTGTAAACTGCCCGCTGGACAGGGACCTCACCTGCCTTCACAAGGGCACAGCTTATTCTTAAGCACAGGATTTCCTGTCTTCTCACCCTCTCTACAGCAACTTGGGCAACCAATTTAAGTGTTAAATTAAATAAGTCTAACCATAACCCTCAGTAATTCACAGTCCATTCCTCCAGTGTGTATAAGCATAAGTGTGTGTGTGCACACATGCACACATGTGTTAGGTAAGAGTGAGAGGCTAGAGGAAAAAGGTAGAAAAAGGGAAAAGAGAAGAAAACTTAGGGATGAAGCCTCAATGATGGGCAAACAAAGAGAACATCCGGATGGTAAAAACCTATTTTTTTTTCCCAAAGCTCAGGGATATTAGGACAATTTGCCTAGTTGGAGCTATGAGATTTTGAACTGTAAATGAAGGTCAATCCCATAAATAAAGATTCACTTTTATGCCAATAGATGTATAATATTATTTCATGCCTATTTATTTCTTTAACAAACCTTTACCATCCTATATTTGTGCTAAACATCTAAGTGATTGTGGCATGTTTCCCAACATATGGAGCTGGCAGGGCACCGGTGGCCATGAAGAAAGTGGAAATAACAGAGACCTAGAAGAACATTCCTTGGGAAGTGTGGGGAACGCGGTGGGGCTGCCATAGCCTTCTGTCAAAGAGAAAGAATGGGAGGGCTTCAGAAGGAAACTGGGCTTCAAGGAGAGAGAATTCAATAGTGCTAGTGGAGATCTGAGCATGAACTCAGAAAATGAAGGGTTCGAAACCAAGAAGACGAAGAGCTAGAGGGTCCTCATGAGCTACTGAGCACTAGTGAGCACAGAGTGGAGACAAACTGATAGACACAGAGAATGTTTGGATGCTTGCCGGATAGAAGGGGGTGAGGGGTGAGGGTGAAAAAGGTGAAGGGGTTAAGAAGTGCAAATTGGCTGTTACAAAATCGTCACGGGGATGTTAAATACAGCACAAGGAATATAGTCAATAATACTGTAATAACCATGTATAGTGTCAGACGCGTACCGGACTTATCAGAGTGATCACTTCATAAGTTTTATAAATGTCTAATCACTATGTTGTACACCTGAAACTAATAGAATATTGTATGTCAACTTTCATTGAAAACAAATTTAATTTAAAAAGAAAAAAACAGTGGAGAGTAGCTCAGATCAAAGTCAAGGTAGGAGGCAGGAGTCTAGAAGGAAGAGCTCTTCCTGTGTGACTTCGGAACTAGGTGTGAGGGGCAGGAGCCGAGTCAGGTTTTGTGGAACCTGAAGCAAATATCATTTTGAGGATATTCCTTCAAAAGAAAACCACAAAACTGTAAATGCAAAATCAGGTTTGAAAGTGAATTTCTATTTAGAAAGAGAAATCACGATGCATTACAAATCTTAAGAAAGTGACAAGTACTTTAGGCTTAACAAAAATCAGGAAAAATATAATAGCTGTACTAACTGACACACTTCTGTGCTTGTTTTCCTTTTTTTTTTTTTTTTTTTTTGGCTGCACTTCTTTTGATCATTGACTTCCTCATATGAAAATGAATGTAATCTTATTTTCTACAGAGTGAACAGAGAAATAGTTCAGTCTTCATTCTACCATGAATGATTAAACGCGTTTGTTATTTATGGTATTTTTTACTAGGTGTCAACCTAGTTAATCTTTGGGTTACAATATCGTGCATGTGGAGATTAGAAGAACTTTACACAGACTACCTTCTGGCTATCTGTGTTTCAAACCTTGTTTCTCTTTCACAACTCATATTCTTCTATTGTGACACGGCATGGGGTATATTCTATCATGATATGACTTCTGGTCAGCACAACAGTAATTCCAGGGTATTGCTGGGAGCCATTCAAATATTGAGGAGCCCAGGCATTGCTGAACTGTGTACACAGAAGTATCTGTGAACCACAAAAGCCTATCTCACTAAGTTCAAATTAAACTCAACTCTCCCTTAACTGGATATCGACAACACCCATGACCTCTCTAACCCCCCAAATATGAGAGGTACTGTTAGCTTGGTGCAGAAGTAATGGTGGGTTTTGCACTGTGGAAATTTGCTGTTTGATATTGGAATACATTCTTAAATAAATGTGGTTATGCTATACACCATTTAATGTGCAGTTCTCACTTTATGTTTTTTTGCTAATGACTTATTGTGTGCTCTTTATTTTATAGTTATTTTAGACTGTGGAAATGATGTTAGACAAAAAGCAAATTTGAACGATTTTCTTATTCAAGTTCAAAATGGGTCATAAAGCAGCAGAGACAACTTGCAACATCAACAATATATATGACCTAGGACCTGCTAATGAACATACAGTGCAGTGGTGGTTCAGGAAGTTTTGCAAAGGAGACAAAAGCCTTGAAGATGAGGAGCATAGTGGCCTGTCATCAAAAGTTGACAATGGCCAATAGAGAGCAATCATCAAAGCTGATCCTCTCACAACTACACAAGAAGTTGCCAAAGAACTCAACATCAACCATTCTATGGTCGTTTGGCATTTAAGGCAAATTGGAAAGGTGAAAAAGCTTGTAAGTGGGTGCTTCATGAGCTGATGGTAAATAAAAAACATTACCATTTTGAAGTGTCATCTTCTCTTATTCTACACAACAACAATGAACCATTTCTCAATCAGATGGTGACGTGCGAAGAAAAGTGGATTTTATATGACAACTGGCAATGAGCAGCTCAGTGGTTGGACTGAGAAGAAACCCCAAAGCATTTCCCAAAGCCAAACTTGCACAAGAGAAAGGTCATGGTCACTGGTGGTCTGCTGCTGGTCTTATCCACTACAGCTGTCTGAATCCTGGAGAAACCATTCCATCTGAGAAGTATGCTCAGCCAATCAATGAGATGCATGAACACTGCCACACCCGCAGCCAGCATTGGTCAACAGAAAGGGCCCAATTCTTCTCCACGACAACATCCAAGCCCATGTTGCACAACCAACAGTTCAAATTCGAATGAACTGGGCTACGAAGTTTTGCCACATCTGCCATATTCACCTGACCCTTTGCCAAATGACAACCACTTCTTCAAACATCTCAACAAACTATTTTCAGGGAAAAATTTTCCACAACCAGCAGAATACAGAAAATGTTTTCTAAGAGTTCAGTGAATCCCGAAGCACAGATTTTTATGCTATAGGAATAAACAAACATATGACTTGGAAAAAATGTGTCAATTGGAATGGTTCTTATTTTGATTAATAAAGATGTGTTTGAGCCTAGTATAATGATTTAAAATCCACAATCCAAAACCACAATTACTTTTGCACTGAATCCTGACAGAGTATAAGATTTTGTAGAAAGACACAGTAGTGTTGACAACTGTCCTGAACTATTGTTTTTTCACAAATTTCATTATCCATAGGATTGGGTGAACATATTGTATGGACTCTTCTCAGGAACTTGAAAGAGAGGTGTGTAACTGAAGGATTTTGAAACATGTCAGGCCCTGGAGTAGGCTGAGGTATTCAAGAAACTTCAGAATAATGCTTCAACATGCAAAAAACAAACAAGCAAACCAACTCTCAGAACAACAACAACAAAACTATAATCCAAAGTGTTAAGATCTGGGAAACAGGCCTGCTACTTATAAAGGAAAAGAAATGAGTGAGATTTTGGAAAAGTTCATAGGGTTTTAGCCAGTGTCAAGATTAGCCGGTGGGTCTGCACTTCTAAACTGACTCAACTATATATAACATGTTCCCCAGGAAGTCTGTATTAGTTATCTACTACTGCATAACAAGTTACTCAAAAATCTAGAGACTTGAAATAATAATAAGCATGTATTACCACACACAGTTAGATATTTGGAAGTGCTTAGCTGGGTGGTTCTAGCTCTGGTCTGCTTTGAGGTTGCAGTCATGATGTTGGCTATGACTAGTCCCTTGAAAGTTCAATAGAGGTGGGAGCATCCCAAATGACTCGCTCTCACTACTGGAAAGTTACTGCTGATTTTTTGACTGAAGGCCTCAGTTCTTCACCATATGGCTCTCTTCATAGGGCTACTGGAGAGTCCGTTATGAAATGGCAACTGGCTTCCTCCAGACTGAGTGATCCAAGAGAAGTAACGAGAAAGCCCTCAAGTCTTTCATGACCTAATCTCAGAGTTACACTCTGTTATCTCTGAAAAATCCTATTGGTCACCACTTTCAGCTCCATTCACTGTAGGAGGGGCTGCAAAAGGGTTAGACTATCCAGGGGGCCGTCTGGGAGGTGGCTTCCACTGACCCTTCACATAGTAATGGAGATAGACTTTGTGTGGTGACAAACCAAAATTTCAGAATACTGTCCTGACAAAAATTGGAAAAGGTCTCAGATCCCAGAAAAGTGTGTGTGTGTGTGTGTGTGTGTGTGTGTGTGTGTGTGTTGGGGATGGGGGTGGACTGAGGGGTGGGAGAGGGGTCTGTGAAGGAGTGTCTGTGTGTTATGTGTAGGGGCTGGGGAGAGGGGGTCAGAGACAGCCACTGTCAGAATTCTAAATCACAAGCTGCAAAGAAATATAAGGAGTGACTTGGTTTCAAAGATGAGGCTCTTAGACACAATAAAGGAAAGTAAATCCTCTAAGGCCACCTTGCTAGTGGATTCAGAGGTGAGTTTAGAAACCAGGTCTCCTGGGTATCCTAATAATAATGGTAATAAATAAAATACTGGAACATTTTCCTCTGCACCAGGTACTGGCCTGTTTCTGTGTACATCATCTCGTATTATATTTGTCATAGCTAAGGAAGCCAAGGCACTGAGAGGTTTGGCAAATTACTCAGGATAATACCCCTGGTAGTGGTAGAGCTGGCATTTCAGCTGAAGCCTGTTTGGTGCTCAAACCTGCTTTCTTCACTCTCAGAGCCCACTTCTTCCAAGTCTTCTCTTGTGTTAAGCCTAGCAAGTTATCTCTTTCTTATTATCCTTCATGCCACCCTCCCCACCACACCTGACCCCTGGGAGAGTCCTCTGGTTGAGGCTACCCTAAGGGGCCCTGCTTTATAAATTACCAGACATGCATAGGGACACAATGAAAACCTAAGAAGTAGAAACCAGAATTTAAATTTGGGTTCTGAACTTTCCACACATGCAATACCAACTTGTTTATATGCTATGGAAGATTAGCCTTGAATTTTCAGGGCAAAACTTCAATTCTCACCCAGCCAAGGGCTTCCCAAGCCGAGCACTCTGATGCATAACAGCCATCACGGACTATGTGATAGCCATTGTTCTAAGAGCTCTAGCTATGCTGACTCATTTAGTCTTCACAATAGTCTCATGAGGTGGGAGTGCTATTATTATCTCTATTTTTATGTAATTTATCCACAAGTTTGCACAACTAAGTTAGTGGTCACGTTAGGATTTGAACATGGAAAGTCTGGCTCCAGAGTCCAAGCTCTTATGCCATTTGCTACATCTTCATCTTTTTTATTTCTAAGCTGACCTCACCTTGGTGATTTGTGCTCTATTAGAGGAGTCTAGGATTGAGCCTCATGTTTGTAAATATTCATCAATAAGAATTTTTGAGCCTCTGTTATGGTGAGACACTATGCTAAACAGTCGGTGTAAACTGGTTGGAGATAATAGACATGATCCCTGTTATCCCTGAGCTTGCAGTCTAGTGGGAACAAACAGGCCTTAAACAAAGCAATAAACATCTGTATTTAAAATGAGAAAGTCAAAATAAGAATACAGCTTTAAATCATATTAAATGTTATGAAGGAAGTGAACAGAGTGCCCTAATAGATAATTCCGTGAGGAACAACTTAGATATGTGGCAAGGAAGTCTCTGACTTTGAACCTGATATCTAAAGTATGAAAGTCTGAAACTGAGATAAGGGAAAGGCACTCCAGTTAAACACAAAAGAAGGTATAGAAGGCACTTTTTCATCCCTACCCTTTGCTCAAACCCTATTAAAAGGGAGTATGAAAAAGACTTAATAATGATAGAAGACACTCAGAAGGACAAAGAGAATGAGTGAAGAGAGAGAGAATTGTGGCTGCAAAGAGTGAACACATTTTTGAAAGCTACAAAGTGGAAAGAGGACTTAGCAAAACTCAGAAAGCTGACTGCCAAGTGCTTGTCAATGGGATGCCAGTGTAAACCGAGCCAAGTCACAACACTAGAAACTCAGGAATTGAAGGTGCCTGTGTGTGGCAGGAGCAGTGGAGGTGGGGCGAGGCGGGATCAGGAGGATGGTTTGAAAGTCAGCAGAGAGCATTCTTAGACCCCCTAGATTCTCTCCTTTATTGCACCTCTCCAGGCAACTGTCCCTCCCTCACGCTGCCAGGATTCCAGAGGATATTTTTTCTATGGGAGAACCGAGTGGCTCTATATTCAGGATGCCAGGCCAAGAGGAAGTGGGTGAGATGTGCGTGGAAACGAGGATCTAAGCACAGGTCTGTATATTGAAACACGAATTTTACTCCTCAGCTTCCCAATCCTCTGGGCTTGGATTATAATCCTGTAGTATCATCCGACTCTTAAATTGTGTGCCTGACTCAAATCGTGTGCCTGTACTCCTTTCATAAACATTATACTCATACGTATACTTTTTTTCTTAGAGAAGAAGAAAGGCATTCCCAGCAGAAGGAACTGCATGTGTGAAGGTCCTGATGGGTGCATTCAGGGAATGGAAAGAGGTCCCTGTGATGGGAGAGCGGGGGTGAGAGGAGGAGATCTGGGAGATGGAGTTAGAGAGAGCAGGGCCAGCCATTGAAGGACCTTGTGTACCATCAAAAGGAGTTGGGTGTTTCTTTGAAATGCATCCATGAAAGGGCTTTCAGCCTTGGGTAACGTGATCTTATTTAGGTTTTAAGAGTTACTCTGGTTGTATAAAGAATAGATTGTCACATACTTTGCTGGGCCTTCTCATGAAAAATTATGCATCCCAGTACTTTAGAGCGGAAAGGACCTTCAAGATCATTTAGTCCAACCCTTCCTTTTAAAAGATAAGCAAACTAAGGCACAGAAAATTTATGATTTTTCTCAAGGTCATATAACAAGTAACTGTGTGAGGCTCTTAAACCAGAAGTTGCAGGGTGATAGATTATACTTTTAAGAAATCATTCTACTCTATGTTTCCTTTGGCCAGAAGTGATGTCTTCCTTTCCTGAACTTTCATCTCACCTTATTTTTCTCTCCTCTGGTACTTAATCATTTATTACCTTGATCATAGTTCTTTGTGTTCACATCTTGTCTTGTCTCCTTTATGAGACTCTTCAAGTCATTTCTGGAAAGCAGAATGTGTTTCCGTGGGCTTTGTGCACGGTAGGTGTTCGGTCAACATTTGTTGGATGGGTGGGTGGATGGATGGATGGGTGGATGGATGGATGGATGGGTGGATGGATGGATGGTGGATGGATGGGTGGGTGGATGGATGGATGGATGGATGGGTGGATGGATGGATGGATGGACGGACAGATGGATGGATGAATGGATGGATGGATGCACGGATGAATTCTCCATATGCTATAAACAAAACAAGAGTGTCAGCTGACTGGAGTTGCATATGTAGATTTTACTCATCCTGATTTATCAATAGTCCTGGCTATTTTTCATTCATTTTCTCTCATATTGAAAAGTGGTCATTTTTTATCAGATAAAATGAAGTGGCCTAGAAAATGTCCTATTTCTAACTCAGGCAATTCTTTCTCCCAAGATTATCATCAGGGGGAGCCTTTCCACACTCCCCCACTAGCTAGGCTCATACGTTCTTTCTCAATGCATGGTCCTTTGGGAGTTTGTTTTTTACAAGAAATGTTTTTACCCAAGAGATGGCTAAGATTGCTGATAAGAAACCAATCAAGTGTCCTGGGTAAACAGTTATATCACAAAGAGAAAATATATTTGGCTTAAGGTAATAAAAAGAAAATGCTGGGCTATACCTATGCCCTCGCCAGTGAGAAATATAAAAACATTATCAATGAAAACTAATGCTACCGATAATGGAGAAAGCCCTAAAGGAGATTTGGGAGCCCAGGATTACATCCCTGACTTTTAAATTTTGATTTGTTGAGTGGTTCTGATAATTTGTGGGATCTCTCTCTGTCTGTCTGTCTGTCTGTCTCTCTCTCTCTCTGTCTCTCTGTCTCTCCCCCTCCCTCCCTCCCTCCTCTCTCTTTCTTGTTTTGTCATCTATAAACAAAATATGAAAATATTTGCAATGACCAGTCATAGGTCCAGTTTCTACCACAACTAAATGACTCATGAATTCTGCCAATCAAATTGGGGTTAACTATTCCATTTGGCATCCTGCACGTACATACTCAGGCACATGCTGAGAATCTTTGCCAAAGATGAAGTTCTATGGTGTATTGGCTCCCTGAACAGAGAAACAAGCCTCGGGGCGTGGGACTTCCGATGATCTAAGATCTCCTCTCAGGCCATAGGTATTCAGAAGACAGACATGACTCACTGTGCATGGGATCTCAATCAACTGTTCACAAACTTTGGTTTGAGGGTTGGGAAGGTCTGGAAAGATTCTAGGGTAAAGTTTAATTCCAAAGTGTACAGACTGTTTCCTTTGTGAAGTGACACATGTCGGAGTTGTGAAACAGTGGAAACTGGAAATGAGTGCTTTGTGTCAAGTCTCATGGAGTCACCCTGCTGCCCCAGCTCCAGCCACCTCTTGCCTTCTACGCTGGTACCCCACCATTTCAATGAAGCCACTGCTCTCCAACTTTTTCAACTCCTTCACCATTTCCATTATCTCTTGCTATGAAATAATTCATCCTAAAAATTAATGGTTGAAGTCACAACATTTTATGATTGCTCATGATTCTGTAATATGAGTGAGGCTCAGCAGGGCAATTCTTCTGATGGTCTTGGCTGGGGTCACTCATGCAGGTGCTGTCATCTGGAGTCTCAGCTGGGCTAGAACATCCTGAATGACATCACTCACATGAACAAGCCTCATCTGGGATAGCTAGAACAGCTGGGGGGAATGGCCTGACATCTGTCTCCCTCTATTTCTAAGTGTTTTCTCGGGCAGAGTAGCTGAACTGCATGACATGGTGACTCAGGGTTCCCAAGAGCACAAATGAAGAAGCTGCCAGGCCTTTTTAGGACTGATGCCTAGAACAGCCACAATGTCAGTTCTGCGGTGTTCTATTTGGTGAAAGCAAACCCCAGGCCAGCTCACACTCAAGGAGAGGGAAACAGATTCTCTATCTTTGTGTAAGGAGTGGCAGAGAATTTCTGGCCATCTTTAATCCACCACAAACCACAGTTATGTAGTCAGGTCTTGTGGAGTAATGGAGCATCTTGTTACTGGCTCATTCTGTTCCCCCAGCTACAGACCTCTCCTGTCTCCTATTCGGATGATCCACTGTCACAGCGAGGCCACTATTCTAGGACTCCATGTCAGCTGCTTCCATCTCTCTGCCACTACCAGTCAACTTCTCTGCTCACTTTCTCTCCACCTCATAGTTTCTTATTATTCCTAGGCTCTGCTGCTCCATGCTATCACCACCCTGTGTCTTCTGCTGCTAGAGAAGCTAGTAGTGTACATGGAAGTGTTAACATAGAAAGCCTGAAACTGCTATCCTTAGAAGGACCTGCGTGCAAGCTTGACCCTTGACTGGTAACTGGGAACTTGGATTGTAGGACGGGTATTAGGCAGAGTTCTCCAGAAGGATGTGTGTATACAAAGGGGGACCCAAAAAAACCTGGAATTATCTTCTGGCAGGCAGGTCCCTTGTAGCACAGGTTTCCCTCACTAGGTGAGTGTTCTAGGAGGCCATCTGCATCCGTGCACCAGCTGACATTGTTGTGAGAGGCTGCATTTGGCTTCAGTGAATTTTTTTGGAGACTCTTTCAATGCATTTTCCCATATCATGATGGGTGATTTACACAAAGAATGTGCAGCATGACAATGTACCTGCCCACACCATGCTGAGCATTCAGCAGTTTTCAACCCCAAACGCCATGACCTCCCTCCCACTCCTCACCCTTCCTAGTCACCAGATCTCACTCCCAAGATTTTCTTTTGTTTTCCTGGATGAAGAAAGTCCTCAAAAAGGAAAGTTTTGGTGATGTGAAAGACGTGAAACAAAAACAAAAACAAAAACAAAACAAAACAAAACAAAAAAACCCAGCAGAAGCCTTAGAAGGCATCAAAATTGAGGAGTTCAAAAACTGTTTTGAGCTGTGGAAAAAGCATTTTGATAGGTGAATTTGAAGGTAACACACGTTTAAACATGTAAAAACAAATACATAATTTTTCATAAATGAATTCTGGGTATTTGGAGGTTCCCCCTTGTCTTTATATAGGAAAAGATTTAGTACAAGAAAATGGCTCGTGTGTTTATGGAAGCTGGCGCATGTAAAACGTGCAGCGTGCAGCGCAGACAGGCTGAGGACCCAGGAGAGCTGGTGCGAAGGCAGCAGCCAGTCTGCCTGAGGATTCCCTCTCGCTGGGCAGGCCAGTCTTTCTGCCCTATTCAGCCCTTCGACTGATTGGATGAGGCCCACTAGCATTATGGAAGACAACTGTCCCCTTACCCAAAATTCACTGATTAAAGCATTAACCTCATCCAAAAGCACCCTCCAAATGGACACAGGAAATAACCCTCACAGGACTACCTCCCAGGACTGAGAACAGTGACTCACTCTGCCTAGACCGTTGGTGCAGCAGTGTGGTTCGCACAGAACAGCTGCACGCATTATTTCCGTAAGGAATAAAGAAAGGAATTCCTGTCTGGAATTTTATTACATGCAAATGCTCCAGTGAAAACTCTGGCCACTGAGTTTCTAATGAGCTTTCCTGGTAGACAACACTTTATACGTGTTGTCACAACTCACTGCTGGAGAAATCCAGCATGTCCTGTGTGCCCTCACTAGGAGAGGACTACAGGAAGTGGTGCCTGGTTTGCTCTGGGTTTTGCCTCAGGCACCTTTGTCCCTTTGCTGATTTGCTTTGTATCCTTTTGCTGTAATAAATCTTATGAGTCATGACTGAGACCTGAGTCCTCCTAGCAAATCACTGAACCTGGGGGAGGTCTTGTGAGCCCCCAGCACAGGTAGGAAATGGAAAAATTGTGTCAGCATAAGTTTGTCCGTAATGGCTAACACAATTGAAACAGAGATGGAAATTATTTCATCTATTTAAGGTCTAATTAGGAATGTAGCATTATGCTACATAGCACGATGCAGCCAAAGGAGATGTGAGGCACATAAATAAGTGATGAGGCTTCCTAGAGCGGGTGGGATATTTCAGTAAGTAGGGAAAAAGGAGCATCAAAGATAGTGGAGACCGGTGTTTGAGAGTTCAGAATCTGGGGACATGGCTGAGTCCAAATCTTGGCTTTACTGGCTATTAGAAAGCTATTAATCAATATGAGCTTTAAATGTCCACATTAGTAGGTGCCATAATAACAATCATGGCTAGTATTTATTAAGCATTTACCATGTTCTAGGAACTTCATGTATGAACTCACTTAACTCCCACAACAATCCTATTAGGTAAATATTATTTTCATCTTTATTTTACAAATTTAGAAACTGAGGCCCAGAAAGAGGTCTTACTAATACCCCCCACTGGGATGCTTAAAGGACCCAATATATGGGGAGAATCTGGAGTCTCAGAAGCATCCACTAAATATTAACTAATATCTTTTAAAACGTGGTAAAAAGGAGAGAAAAGGAAGATGTTGGGAGCGAGGGCCCCTGCATGAGCACCGCACAGGAATGCACCATAGCAGGTTGCATCCTGCGAGGGATGAGGGAACTCACGGAGGGGAGCATTGCCTGAGTACTCCTATGTGCCTGGCACTGGGCTGGGAACTCCAACCCACCACATACACAGAAAAGTAGTGGAAATGTGACCCGAGGACAGAGTTTAGAAGTCTTGACCATCATTTTAACACTTACTTTCTAGGGCTGTGATCCTCAAATTGACATATGCCAGAGTCCCTAGAGACCACAGTCTTTGCAGGCAAGATGGAATAACTATACATCCTTATATTAGCTGATGGTCAGGATAAAAGTTTAAGGAAAAAAAACAAGAGAAATCATTAAATACTAAAAAATTCTAAATTTTAAAGGCTTACTATAAGAAATGAGCATTTTCTTTTTTTATATAAATGAGTGGAACACCATTATGATTTGATTTTTAGTAGCTTCAGAGCTATTGCACTCAACAATGGGAAAAAGATGAATGGCTGCGGAGCTGTATCTGCTTTGGGCATAGAATGTGGATCGAAGTAGAAGAAAGAAGAAGGTTCTAAAACTGCACTGCTAATTGGAGCATAAAGAAATGCAGGTTTCACTCAAGGTGAGTTTATGGGAAATGAAAGGAAATAGATGAGCACAAGATCAAGGATGAAGGAAGAATGGATGGTAGTTTGCAGTCCACAAAGACCTGAGTTCAAGTCTTCACTTCACTAATCAGATTCTGACTCTTCTGGAGTTCAGTTTCTTCATGGGAATTGATACCAATTACATTTTGGAGCTGCTACAAAAACTGTGTCAAACAAGAGAGCAAATGCGTATGGCACTGGATATAGAGGCTGTTCTTCTTATAAATGATGCTTGTCTGGATGTGAACAAATGAGGAAGTGGGAGGAGTCAAAAATGGCTACAAGGATTTGACCCCAGGCCTGGGGAAACAGACAGCTCAAGGGAAAGCAATAGGAAAGAGGGAAGATTAATCCAGTCTTGGAGGAAGATGATTGGTTTTATTTTAGGCACATTGACTGAAGGCAAATTTCTAAGTTTGCTATGCTGAAAAGAGCTTTTAATGAGTATTGCAAAGTAAAACTATAATCTTAGGCAGAGTGCTACATGTACTTGTATTATCATTTTCCTGTTTGTGGCATCTTGAATGATCTTTATTATCCTGTTCATTTAAACTCGTGTATGGAAAGAATGTCAAAGAAATATAGATTTAGGTCAAAAAAGTAAAAGGAGTCCTAGAGCCTAGAATGAATTGCGCACAATTTGTGATATAAGGACTATAACAGGCTTTTTATAAGATTAGCCGGGATTATTTTGTCATTGCTTAGCCTTACAAAAATTATATAAATTAAAACATACTGTGCATGGGTGGAAATAAATTCTTTTGCACAACTTCCGTGAATAGTCAGGTCAACCATGTCCAAATTGAGAATAGCATTTGAAATCAGGTAGTCTTGCCTTTGATTACGGGCCTGTGTGCAAAACTGGACAAATTTCTTAACTTCTCTGAGCCTCAATTCCCTAATATGTATAAAGAGATAGAAATAAGGCCTCTTTCATAGGGTTCCTGGGAGAATTGAATGAGATTACACTTGGCACTCACACCGGGCTGACTTTGTGTAATGTATTTCTTTCCCTCTGGATCATAAGAAAATGTGATGGAAGGAAACATATCTGTCTATCCCACTGCTATTTTCCTAGATTCTAACACAATGCCTCATAGATGTGCAATAAATGTTTGGAAGGATGAAGGAAGGAAGGTTGGAGGGAGGGATCTGATACATTACTTGGCCATGTAGTCAGCACTTTAAAACAGTTTGTTTAATGGATGGAGTAAGTCACATTTCCTGTTTTTCTCTTAGTCATATACTTTGTAGAACAGAACAAATGTATCTTATGCCTTGAAGAAAAGTCTCAAGGCAAATGAATAAATATTAATGAAAACTATGTTGATACTATAATGTTAGCTCAAACTTTATGGAGTGCTTACTATGTGCTAAGCACTTTATATGCATTAATTCACTTAGCTATCATAATAATGCTATGAGAGAATTTCCATTTGACTGATGGAGACACTAGGGCTCAATGTGGTTTTATAAGGTAGTTAACAGTGGAAGTAGGATTTAAATCCAAATCTGCCTGACTCTGCACACCTCCGTAAGGGCTCAGCAGTACCTTGCAGCCGTTTCCAAGTCTCTCCTCATAGCCTAAGGGCCAGGGTGGTCTGGCCTCCTTTGGGAAGGTCAAGAGAGGCCACATCTGCCTGAGCACACAGACACAACCCATGCAAGATACCTATCTGTGTTCTTCCAAGTGTCTGGCCACAACACAGTTCAGAGGTTTGTGGTGGAAATCAATGGTCGAGAGCAGCAAGGTAAGTTTGTCTTCATACTAGAACAGAACAAACACAAATGTGGAAAACAAAGAGCATTGATCCTACGGATCAGGCAGGTGACAGAAAGAGATGCATTGCTGTGACACAGGGAGCATGAGCGTTTGCTGCTGGGGTCTTAGAAAACTAAATAAAGGCGTTGGGTCAAAGGCGATTGATTAACCACATCAAGAAAGGACCTTCCAGCACGATTGCTTGTTCACCCCTCCCTGTACTCACACACCCTTGCTCCTTCTCTCACTCTCTAGAGCATACGTAAGCCCATACATACACACACTGATGCTGCTAAAATGTTCTTACATGCCCCAGGTTGCTTGCTTCTGCTCTTCATACAAACGTGTTTGGGAAACAAGGCTAAAAATGTCTGGATCTAAGATTGAACTGACAGTGCTGATGTCTCTGTCTCCTTCATTTTGAGGCAAGAACTCGTATTCCATTTCTTTTTTATCCCCCTCACAGCACCTATTACTAGATACCATATGCTCTGCACGTACTTGGCACTCAATAAATGCTTGCTGAATGGCTGCCTTTTCCCGTCTCCCCCACCCTTTCCTTCCCACCCCTACAGCATTACTTTAAAGATCTGCTGCAGAGCTATGGGGCGAGGTTTAAGATCGTTTTGACAAATAACCCTTATGGGTGTTTAAAGCCAAAAGATCGAATATTTAAAGCAGAAATATGAGCTGTGACTTCATGGGTGTTCTGTGAAGAGATGCATAAAGCTGTACAAATAGATAGCTTTTCAGACAGGACATAACAAACCCAGCTTTGTGCATTTGCAAATATACAGAGGAGAAGAGCCCGAACTTCACTTTGAACCCTGTGTCCTTCTGAAACCAGTTTAAATAGAAGAGTGAAGCTAGTTAAATCATCTGTATTTTTAAAAGGAGATCTTACTTTTGGCTTTAAAAGCCTATGTCACTGATTCATAATATAGGAGGTGACATTAAACCTATCCACCCTTACTCCCCTCTGCCTCAGGAAAATCTAAGCAGAAACAAGACTGGATTCCATGGGAATGGTGGGAGCAAACTGATTGCCACGAAAAGGGCCTTTTAGACTTTCAGACATGAGATACTGGTGTTAGAAAGTCGTAGAGGACTACAGCAAGGATCTAGGATCAGCAGACAATTGAAGGACCATAGCAGAATCAGAATCACATGGTGGTCCTGGGAAACGATTTCATGACAAGGCAGAGCTTAGAATACAAACCTCAAGAGAGAAATGAGTATAAACTGAGCAGGTCCATCACCTCGTAGGGTCCATTTTCTCCAGTGGGTGTTCAGAGTTCCCTGGCTGCTTAGGTTGATATGGAAGAAACAGGAATGTGTGCAGCCTGTGCTCTAGGTCCAGCTCTGACTATCCCATGCTCTCTTAAAGCAGTTGATATGACAAGAAAAATATGAATGTCCCAAGCTCTCAGCTCATATGCTTATTCCATGTTCTAGAGCTGATTTCAGCAAATAGAAGCTGCTTGACATGTATTATTTTTTGTTTTAACTTCAGTACAACTAATTTTCATGGGGCTATATTTGTCCAGTGGCTGAAGAGGTTATGTGGAGCGAAGGGTTTGCAGGATCAGTGGACTCAAATATACTTAACCACCTCACAATACGAATTAAATTGACCTTAAGAATTCTTGGTTATACCACTCATTTTTACACTGCTATAATCAGAATTACACCCTCTTTTCCAATTCACCCTTTGTTTCTATTTCCTGTAGATTTAAAGTAGATCAATATTGTTAGATTTTTTTTAGAAATTCTATTTGTGCAAGGAGATAATAGAATTTGGATAAATGTACAATATCTTAGTTTTCTTGATATCATAGTTTATAAAGAACCTTCTCATTTCCCATCTTATGTAGTCTCAAAAAAATCTATAGGGTGAGAAGTCTTATTATTGTCTTTTTATAGATGAAACGGAAACTCAGAAAATTTTATTCAATTATTCATTCATTCAATTATTATAATTTTGGACTCAATTATATGCTAGGCATTGAAAATACGAAGATGGAAAAAAAAAAATCCTATTCATGCCCTGAAGGAGTTTACCATCTATTATGTAGAACAAATAAGCCAATAAACCTTGATAGTGGCATGTGATGAGAACTATATTAGGCAAAAGTCTAGATACAATGATGGTAAAAGGAAAACATTATCAATTTTTCCTGGCTGTGAATGAGTAGGCTTTTCAAAGGAGGAGGCCCTTCAAGTGGATCTTAGTAAGAAGAAATTTGCGAGAAAGACAAAGCATAAAGCAGAGGAGTGGCAAGGCTCAGAAGCAAGGAATTATGTGATGAGTTCAAGAATAGCAAACAATTCAGCATGGTTGTGAGTACAGAAGGCAGAAAAGTGAGATGGAAGAGTATTTCTTATCAATATGTCACCAGTGAAGAACAAGGAAGGTCTGGGTTGGTATGTGAGTCGGTGAAATGAAGTCTTTAGGAGCTCAGATTCATTCGATCTTGTTTCGCCACTCATGGCCTCCATTCCCGAGATCTCTCTGGGTGCCATGACCACTAGGTGCAGCCCTTGCATGCATTCTGAGCAGCAGAAAAGGAAAAGGAAAAGAGAACAAAGGCCCAAGCCAGCTGCCTTTTCTTTTTTTTAAGATTTGGGGTAGACTTTAATTCTGTCAGTCACATAACAGGTACAATTCTCTTTGGCTTTTCAAACTTGATATTGAAAATAATTTTAGCCTGGTGTTTGTAATTTATATTAACTTCAGAGATGCTATTATTTTAAAAGGCATCTTTTCCAAATTCTTTGTCAGTGGCAAGTATGCCAGTGAAATATCAGTGCGTCTTGAGTTTTCCAGTTACCATGGTAACTACATCAAAGCTTCATCATGTGACACTAAAAGTTAATGTCATCACGATGCAGTGGAATCAGTGTAATTTATTGTCATTTTATGTGGGGTTTAACATTAGCTCTTGGAATGCCTGAACAAAATCCAAGCCAGCTGTCTTTTAAGAGAGTCTCTTAGAGGCTGCCTTGGGATGCTTCTGCCTCCAACTCATTGGTCAGACCAGTTACATGGCCACACCTACTTCTAAATACTTCTAATAGATTCTGCTCTGATGACCAATGTGCTCAGTTTAGATTTTGTGGTGCTGTTAATATAGAAAGAAGAGAGAATGAGATTTGGAAGACAACTAGAAGTACCTGACACTGAGTGGCCTGAGAAAGCTTATCATAAATTGCTATGAAATTTGAACTTGGTCCTCTGGCCAGTAGGGAGCCAATGAAAGATTTCGGTCAACTATACCAGATGACTATATTTTTATCTGTCATTTAGATAGATGATACACTGGAGAGGGTGAGACTGGAGACAGAGGGACAACTTTGAGATTATTATGGTGGTCCAGATGAAAGGCAATGGAACCCTGAACTAATAGGGGGCAAAAACAAGAGGAGGAGAAATGTTAAGAAAGTTTCCTGTTGTGATAGTTGAGTAGTAAGGAGCAGGAGTCAAACCCCAATTTTTTAATCGAAGTCCATGAACGTAAAATCCATGTCTCTTAACCAAGCTGACAAGCTAGATTTCAAACTCCCACAAGCCCTTCATACCCAAATTGTGTGGTGACAATCAGATAATATGGTCTAGATCCAGGAAATAAAGAGTGTGAAAGCAGGAAAACATTTGTAGCAGGATAATATTTTGAGATATTTTCCATTCCCTTTTTCAAGCAGGTAAAAGATTCTGGGATGGGCTTTTTTGCCTACGAGAAGTCTAAGATAAGACTTTCAGGCTTTGATTTCTAAGCCTCACCACATGCAAGAGGAGAGAGTTGAAGAGGCAGTGATTTCAGCCAAGGTGGTAAGACACTCTTAGATGCCAGAGGTTTCCAGCCTCTCCTGTCACCACCTGAAGGACATGGCAGGTGAAGAGGAAACAAGTCCCTGAGGTGGCCCAAGGACAGCTGGATCCAAGGCCTGGTACTCACCTAAGATTGCTCTACTCTCGGCATGGCTCAGGGAGACCAACCTGGTGGGTCAAGGTGAGCTGGAATAATCTACAACCCAAAGGATACTTTTAAAAAAAAACAGGCCCATGTGAAACCATGGCAAAATCCCAACCTACCATTAAATTGTCTTCCAGAAGGAGAGCTAGAGGATGTAATTAAATGATGTGTAAAAAGTGAAAAAGTGCTCTGAAATACTGAAAACAAAGTTTAGAATGTGTGAGAAATTAAGAAAAGGATGGAAATTCATGCCTACGCCTCTGCTCTAGAGAGGAACCCTGTGTAACAACAAGGTTTTCTATAACCTCAGAAGGTGGGGAAATCCCAAATAGCTCCAGTCCATGATTTTACTACTGTCTCTACCTGTTCTTAATTCTGATTCTGCATAGAAACAAATTCAGACTGAATTTACGTATCTTCATATGGATTATTCACTTGTAAATGTTACAAGTAACTCAGATTCTCCCTCAGAAGACACTTTTGCATCACTTAGCTGGATATTTCGAAATAAATGCACATCGTATTTGGAGCTATTCAGATAATACTCTACTTATAGTCTAATCTTTCCTTTCACTAACACTAACTCACATGGTAAAATCAGGATCCTCATACACAATCAAGATCCTCATATATAATACATAAAATTGACAGTGTATAAAAGCAGCATAACTTTCAAAAATCAGCATAATTTTTCTATTTAAAGCAGTATCTCCTGGGTGTGATCTGAGCTTGAAAAGCAAGTTTATTATATTTTATTTCTGGGCACAACAGGCCAAACCTAAAATATGGCTACAAATCAGAAGTTTTGGAGAAAACAATTTCAACCCTGCCTAGATGGGAGTATGTTATATTCTATATAGTTGGAAATAAATGGTAATGTTTTAGAAGTCTGAGAAAAAAAATCTATGTTCTTTGTCTTCTTCTTCTTCTATTTTGCCCACTGCAAGCCCCTCTTGTCCTATTTACACTCTATTTAATTTTCTCCCTGCCTTTAAGAAGTTTTATTTTATCTTAAAAATATTATAATCTAAAAATATGGCAAGGAGAATTCAACTAAAAAAAATAATAATCAAAGCCATTCATGGTTTGTGTGCCCAGACTAAGCTGTATTTATGAAATAGTTGCGTTTTTTTTTCTTCTGAAAGTTTAATGTGTAAATTAAGTTGCAGCAAGGCAAGTCAAATTATTCCCTGGCCATTTGTAGTATGCAATGTTTTATGTGACATTTTACCCTCTTATTCAATAAAACAATGTGTACTTGTATAGCAGCCAGACGAAGTGGTGATTCACAATCATCTAGTAGATGCCAAGTACTGTACCTCCTAGAGGAAAGGCACTCACCCATGTGTAATGAGAACGTTTGAACTTCCTGAAGTGATTCAACATTAAATTGAATTCAACACTGAATAGCCATAGATATTAACAATCACAAGATCGGATGTACTAGAGTTTCATTTGCCTTAGTGCAACTTCCACTCATTTATTACAAGAGATGCATCCTTGTTAGGCTGAAGTGGAACATTTTTCATTCAAGGAAACTGATTAAAGAATTTGGCCTGTTTCTTATTAATACAATAAAGAAAAAAAATCAAGGTTTTTTTGCAGGAGAGTCCAGCTATGTCTCTGTGATAAAAAACTCCGATTGAGCCCCTCTGTTAAATTATGCAGTTTTTTGTTCAAGAGGAACACTAGGTCAGGCTGGCCACTGGTTATATTATCACCAGCTTGATGATATAGGCACAGGTACCTATTAGAAAAGATGCTTATAAAAATCCATAGCACGCTACATGTCAGGCCACAAGAAATGCAGGCAGAAAAGTATAGCTTGGATGCCACAGCACTAGTGAGCCACAGTGTGCCATTGAGGAAGTAAGGATTTTATTGAAAACTCAAGTTCACTCCCTAATTGTATAAACATTGTTTAGAGAAATCCAACTACTTTATGTTTTAGAGACAATTACCAAAACCAGAGGTGCTTGGACAATAAGAGTAAAATTATAAGAATGGGAGTGAGGATGGGTGAGAAAGAAGCACCTAGAACTCTAGTGGGTAATGCCACCTGAGGTCGAAGAGGGCTTTCTGTAGAGCTGGAAAGAAGCCAATTAAAAAATAAGGCCATTCGGACAAGTGTAAAAGGCAAACAGTCACCAGAGAACTTGAATTTATTACCCACAGCATCCAGATCCTTTAATCACTGAGTGTTTGGAGGTTAGAATTTCAACCTAAATTATAAAAGTGTCACAATAAGTTTCTATAAACTAAAAGTTGGAGAATCTGACCTAAATTGCCAAGAAGAAAGGCTGAAATGTGTATCTTGAGGCCAGTCTTCAAGAAGAGTACTGTACAAAAAAACAGAGGGCCAGTTTCCAACTACCCATTAATACACTCTTAGAAAGCTGTTTTTCACCAACAGGCATCGTATGTTTAAAGGCCGGGACTGGAGAAGCAGAAAACCTTTTGTTTCCCAAGAATTGATATTGACTAGCCTTGTTTATACAACCTAGCTTTGCTACTAGTGTCAATGGAGGCTCATGGAGATGTCCAGGAGAGGACTCCACCTGGGGCAATGGTGACCAGGTCCTTATCTCCCCACAAGAAAGAATTTGAGAGCAAGACAGATGCAGGAAAGCATAGGACGTTTATTGAAATGAAGGTACACACTTGAGAGGGAAGTGCGGGCAAACTTAGAAATTGCCTCACGCTGAGGGAAGTCCTGACCAGGGGTATTTATACCTCCAGGGCAAGGTTTTGGAAATGATCCATAAACCAGCTCCTTAGATTCCTCCCAGTAGGTGGGATTCCCAGTTTCCCTCTCTTTCTTCCTTATTTGGCCCCTTTGGAACTGCCATGGCATCAGATGCATGCTGGGAGTCAGTAACTGCAATGTAAATGAGATTATAATGACATTATAATTAGCTAAAGGCCAGGTCCCAGTCCAGGGGATTAGTTTTGCTGGATGAAACTGGTTCTTCTTCTCCAGCTGCAGGGGCCAGATACAGTCACTTGTTACTAACTAACCAGTGAGGAGCCTCAGGTTGTATCCTGGAGGGGCTTGTCAATTTCCTAGGCTACCAATCTTGCCTCACTAACAGCATGACAGAAATGCAAAATCCGACTCCCCCTCTCAGCTGGAGAAATAGGGATTCATTATCAAGTTGGCCAACCAGACTGTTCCATTCCCCTGGCCACAATGATTGGCTTAGGGAAGGACCATTTCAGGGGTCTGTACAAGAAAGGCAGTGATTCAAAATGAAATGACTTATTAATTACAGTCTCAGTGGAAGGGGGGAGTTGCCCCCCTCCCATTCTCATCATATAGATTAGGAGAGTTGTGATTCTTCTTCCAAAAGTTTTTGTTGAGCAAACAACATATGAACCCTGCAAGGAAGGTATTTCCTCTAAAATCGTGACGTGTGAGAGGACAATGTTAGCCTGTAGCTGTGAGTGTCCATATTTCTCACTATGTGGAGAGATCTTGACTAAGAATGAAGCTGGTCCCCAGAAAAAAGAGAGATGTGTGTGTGTGTGTGTGTGTGAGAGAGAGAGAGAGAGAGAGAACTGAAAGTGTTGTGTGAACTCTCTGGAACCAGCCATTTGTAAATCCAAATTAATCCCAGCATTTCCCAGTTATGTTAAACCAATAAATCCCCTTTTGGTTTGAGTTCATTTGAGTTGCATTTCTGTCTCTTTATGACAGACTAGAGTTCCTTGACTAGTACAGTCTCTAAATAATTCACATCTTAGTGTGAATCACATCTGTTCTAATAAATTCCCTCATGGAGAAACATAAATAAAAGAGCACCTTGGACAGATAGTCAAGAAATCAGAGATAAGGTTTTGGCACTGTCTATTGAAGAAATCTTAGGCTAGGCATTTAAGTCTCTGGGCTTCCCTTTACTTAAATGAAACAGGACAACTTGGTCCAGAATCACTTAAGAAACAAGCATTTTAAAACTAGTAGAGGCCTTGGAGATGGTTTATTTTAAAAATGAGAAAACCATAGTCTGGAGAGGTGGTCAATTGATCAATATTATATAACTTGTTGGCATCCATGCAGGCTCAGACCTACCTTCTCTGACTCCTATTCCAGTACCCTTTCACTAATACTGCTTGATAGAATTTCTGAAGGTGTGTTTGTCTTATTGTTATCTTTATACACTGTATCTATTAGGATGATCTTGGTTCCAGGCTACTTAAATGGTTTTAAATTAAGAGATTTATTGTTCCTATGTCAAGAAGTACTGAGAAAGAAACACTAATTCCATTGTGTTTGTAAGTCCGAAGATCAGTAGCATTCATAAAAACTCAGTTCTTTCCATAGTTCCATTTTTAACAACTTTGGTCCCCAGGTTTATTTTCTTACGGTCACAACATAGTAACAGCAACTCACATAAGTCTTTAAGCCAGAAAGAGAAAAGACGACTTTCCTGTGCTCCTTTTCAAGACTGAAAACATCTATCAGGACCTTAAAAAACTTCTCCTTCCATTGGCCACAAACCATCCCTGGTGAAAAAAATGGAATTGCCACATTGGCTTAAGCTACTATATTTTGACAAATATAAAGTACATTTGATGTCAAAGAAGTTGAAATTTTTTAGTATGTATCTTAAAATTATTGAAATGTGATAGCATGATTGCTTACCTGGTGAAGAGCTTGGGAGAGAAGATAGGCTGCTAGGAGGGTTCTGTGGGCATGCATTCCATCAGTCAGAAACCAGGAAATGTAGTGTAGCTGTGTGCTTAGGAGGTTACAGTAATATGTGGCAGTCTCTGCTCCTGGCCACCTAATCTGAACCAAATCAGGGCTCTGTTAGCAAGAGTAGGGATATGGGTAGCATGACCAACCTACAGAATTTAGAAGGTACACACCTATGGAAAACAAGCTTTGAAGCATCAACTTCTGCAATCTGCTCATGTATAAACTGGCCTTTATGAAACATCGTTTCCTACTCCTGAAGTGTAGGCTGCACATAGTAAATTTTTCCCAAAGGGTGGGTTAAGTTTACAGTGGGGAAACCAAACAAACACTATCTCAGCCAGATTATCAAAGTTAATATCAACAATAATAAGGTATATGACAAGTGCCTTAGATGGAATATAATGAAAGGGGCACTTTACCTCTATGGTTTTCCTCCCCAAACACTGTAACTCCAGGCTAATCATGAGAAAAACACTAGACAAACCCAATTGAGATGTTCTGTAAAATACATGACCAGTAGTCCTCAAAATTGTCAGTCATCAAAACTTAGGAAGGTCAGTCACAGCCAAGAGAAACCCACAGACACATGACAACTAAATGTAATGTCGTATACCGGATGCGATCCTGGAGCAGAAAGGGAACATTAGGTAAAAACTAAAGAATACTGAATAAAGCATGAATCTTAATTAATAATAATGCATAAATATTGGTTGATTAATTAAGACAAATGTACCATAGTAATTAATGTAAAATGTTAACAATATGAGAAACAGCATGAAATACCTAGGAATTCTCTGTACTACCTTTGCAATATTTCTATAAATCTAAAATTATTCTATAATTAAAAGTTTGTTTTTGAAAAATGAACTTTACTTCAGCCTGAAATACGCAGAGCTTGCCCTTTTTCCCTTTTGAAAAATATCTTTGTTTAGAAGTTGGTGCTGTTAAATGTGGGGGGCCTATTCCCATACCGACAACTTTCTTAAACTGATTTTGGATGGAAGTTATTTCCTCTTTCTCTATTGCCATGTACTCACTGATTCTTTGCAGCAATCAGTGAAATTGGGCTAGTACCAAAATGCTCTCTTGTTTGCTGCAATAGTTCCGAGAATGTAAATTCTAATGGCTGTACATGGTAACTGCACACTGCTTCTTTGCAACTCACATGTGCATGAACTGCAGATATTCTTGGTATAGGACTAGAGAGCGTTGCAAATGAAAGATGAATGGTAGACAGCAAAGTTACTGGCTGGGCCAGTCACAACACAAAAAGAAGCTGTAAGAACCAACTCATCCCCATGACACACCCCTTTGCCCAGCACACATGTGCGCACGCACACGCACGCACGCATGCACACACGCACATGTGTACACATACGCGCACGCACGCACACATGCACACAAACACGCACACGCACGCACACGCACGCGCACACGCATGCACATACACACGCATGCATGTGCGCACACAAACACACACGCACACAAACACGCGCATGCACGCACATGCACACACACACACACACGCATGCACACACTCATCTATATAATGTCAAGATTACCATTTCAGACCCTTCCACCTGTACTCCCAGGAGAATGATCAATGAGAATCTCCCCGCAACAAAAGAAGACACACACATTGTTGTGTGTTCCAACTGGTGCCAATACTAACTGTAAGATAGAATATTTTGGAAGATCTCAATGTTTAATTTTTTTAATGTAAATATAGATACCAAAATATCTTCTAGCTCCTTAATACCTTCAGAAGACTATAGATATAGCCATGCTGTGTTATTTGGAGAATTATCAACCCATTTTTTTTCCTCTTTTTTTCTTCCCGAAGATTTTGAGACCAGTTAAATAAAGTCTAACAACACTTTGAAGATGAAAGATCGACTTTTTTTTTTTGCTTAAATGCATACTATTAAGAAAAGGTTGTAACCCTGCTTGCGTATTGCATCAGCCAGCCCCCACCCCAACCCTGTAAGAATCCGAAAAGCCTATTAATCGAGGCTCAGAATTTGGAGACTGTCACTCCGCTGAGCCTGCGAGTGTAATAAAACTGGTTCTCAAAAAAAAAAAAAAGAAAAGAAAAGGAAGTTACATAACGCATTTTTTTAACAGAATAATTAACTGTAAGCCATGAGCCCATGTCTCAAGACATTTGGTTCTTTGTGTGGCTTGTGTAGGAAAAAAGCAATACCTGAGAAAGCAAGAGATGCCCAACATTTATCTTCAAATGCAATAAGAAAAAAATTCAAATGAATTCAGATGATGATTTCCTCCTTATACGATACCAACATGGAGGATGAGAATGTTTTCAGCTCAAGAATTCTAAGTGAAAATATAACCAATTGGACTTCAAACATTAGACCTGATTCTCTAGTGAAGACAAATACAAATATATCCTGTTAGACTATAAAATCTTGACATATTGGACCACCATTTTAGGAGCTACTAATTACATTAGGGAAGGATACTTCACTTCACCGAAAGCATTTCTTTTCTTTCTTTCTTTTTTTTTTGTTAATATGTGGATAGTTCCCTGTCTGGGAATCGAACGCAGGCCTCAGCATTGACAGCACCGAAGCCTTAGCCACTACACCACCAGGGAACTCCCGAAAGCATTGCTTAATGACTAATTAACTAATTAGGTTACTAAATGTTAAGAGAAGCTGTCTATAAAGATTTGATCATATGTGATCATATATGCTTTTGCATATATTGTTCCCTCTGCCTAGAATTCCCTTCTCCATTTCATAGTCTAGACAGCGGTTCTCAACTTGTGGGTCATGACCCCTTTGGGGGTTGAACGACCCTTTCACAGGGGTCGCCTAAGACCATCGGAAAACACGTATCAGATAGTTACATGACGATTCATAACAGTAGCAACATTACAGTTATGAAATAGCAACGGAAATAATTTTATGGGGGTCACCACCACATGAGGAGGTGTATTAAAGGGCTGCGGCATTAGGAGGGTTGAGAACCACTGGTCTAGAAGAACTCAAGACTTTGTCTGCAAAACTCAGTTAACAAACCAGATTGGTCTCTCCTAACCTCTGGGCACAATCAGTTTTTAAAAATCATAAATTCTACAAAACTTCTAAAGAGTATCGATTCTGTAAAAAAAGATAGTACAGCTGTAAAGTTTGAGGCCCAAGAAAGAAATTAATTAAAATAGCCTGAAAAGAGCAGATGATAATGAAGGGTTGAACTTGACACAAAAGGTTTAACATATTGATTTAAATGGCACCTGGAATTTACCAATAAAATCCAGCGAACAAGGAAGAATGGAATGCCTAGTTTAAGATTGAATACTAACTGAAATGGTCTTAAGGAATCCTTTTCCCAGCTGTATATGCTGTTTAATTGAGTGATTATACTCCAGGGGATTATAAAATTCCCAAAATGCACTCTAGCATTCCATAGTTAATCTGGGAGGTAGAAGAAGCAGGGACACAACATATCCTGGATGGGATCCATCTGAAGCAGGACATTTTGTCCCCAGCATTTATCATTTGTTGTTTGAATCTAAAATACCACAGACTGTCAGTGAACATAGGTTTATCAGAAAATCGGAAGACTAATAGAGCAATTCCAGACTATTTAAAGGAACTTCTCTGAGTTCATTAACTAAGAAATAGACATGTCTTTTATTCTATTTCTAATAAACACTATTAAAAGAAATAATTGACACAAATTAAGATTGACAAGTAAAATGATAATCTATAACATTTATATTTATAAAATTTGTTCCAGGGATATTATATTTATTGAAATGATTCTCTTTTTCTTTCTCTTTCCCTCTCTAGCAAAAACTGGAATTCAAAGAATCATCAGGATCAAAAAGCTGTTGTAGAATCCAATTAACAAATGGGCAGAGGACCTTAAGAGACACTTCTCCCAGGAAGAAATACAAATGGTCAACAGACATATGAAAAAAATGCTCATTGTCATTAGCTATTAGGGAAATGCAAATCAAAACCACAATGAGATACCACCTCACACCTGTGAGAATGGCTGTTATCAACAAGACAAGGAATAACAAGTGTTAGAAAGGGTATGGAGAAAAAGGGACTCTCACACATTTCTGGTGGGAATGTAAAGTGGTACAACCTCTATGGAGGCATGGAGGTTCCTCAAAACTCTAAGAATAGAGTTACCATATGACCAGAATGCAATCCCACTTCTAGGTATCTATGCAAAAAATTTAAAAACCTTAAATTTATGCACCCCATAAGATATATGCACCCCATTGTTCATCGCAGCACTGTTCACAGTGGCCAAATCATGGAAACAACCGAAGTGCCCTTTGATAGGCAATTGGCTAAAGAAGCTGTGGTACCTATACATAGTGGAACATTACTCAGCCATAAGAAAAGAAATAGGGCCATTTATGACAACACGGATGAAACTTGAGACCATCATGCAAAACAAAGTAAGTCAGACAGAAAAAACGAAGCACCATGTGATTTCATTCATTTGTGGAACACAAAGCTAAAAGCAATGAAGAAACAAAAACTCATGGACACGATCAATAGTTTAGTGGTTAGTGGTTATCTGAGGGTGTGGGGGAGGGGTGGGAAGAGAAGGGAGGGGGTCTCAAATACATGGTGATACAAAGAGCACTGACTCTGGGTGGTGAACACATAACATAATACACAGATGATGCACTGTAGAATTGAATACATGGAACCTATGTAATTTTTACTAACCAATGTCACCCCAATAAATTTAACAGTAAAAAATTTTTTTTACAAAAGCCATTGTGGAAATCATGTTTTTGTAAGCATTTGCCCAGAGAAGAAATAAGTGATCCCCATGAAAATCTAAATAAAATTTTGAAAGGAAAAGACGATTGGAAATGATTTACCCAGTGAAGGAATCAGTCAAGATTTAAGGAAAATTGCTGCAGAAAGTGCTTTTTAAACAAAGTGCATTAATGTTGTTCCTATTCCCATTTAAAGCCTTATTTCTATCATCTCAGCCTCAAAACATCCTCAGGGGCAAAGCAATGGGAATCAATTATATTCTGTGACTTCTTAATTCATTATGTGAAAGCCAGGCGATGCCATTTTACCTCTTAGCTTTAGTGTGTATTGTCCCCTTGGCCTAGAATTCCCTTCTCTGTGTCATAGTCTAGGAGAACTCAAGACTTTTCCTGAAAAACTCAGTTAACAAACATGGCCACCCGATTGTTTTCTCCTGACTTCTGAGCAGAATTAGTTACTTTTACCCTATGTTCCTTTGGGGACCTTTTGTGAATATTCTGTCATATTACCATAACTTGTTTACATGGCTATCTCATATGCTGCATTTTGGATCTCTCTAGGGTATGGCTCACATTTTAGTCCTATTGTTATGAAATCCCTGGCACATAATAGACACATAATGAATTAATGCCGAATAACTGAGTAGGTTATAAGTGAGGTCTCCATGCTACCCACTCATTCATTCCTTATTCTTTATTTATGAACAAAACCATCAAATCTGCACTGCAACTTCAAAGATGTATTTAAGACGAAGTTCCTCACTATAAATTCAGATCACTACTAAACTTGTATTTTGGGATGCTGCTCTCTTTCATAAGGACATCTCCCTCCTTCGCACACAACCAAGAAAAGCAGAGCCTTCATGGGAATCCACTCGGGACTGAGATGACCAGCTTCAGACCTCTTCTCCACCGGGCATTGCTAGAGTGTGGGAGCACTTTCTGGGAGGTCCAGAGGTTAGGTCAGCCAAGGGCTTTTTCTTTCCATCCATCCTCAATTTGATTCTGGATTCAGCTGAATATAGTTAAAGGATTAATTGCCCATCATTTTGTTCCCTAAATTAGGAGTCATTGTGGTAAGAACCAAGCATAGCAACATGAGCCAACCACAAAGAAATAAATTACTTTGTAAGTTTCAAAAGATTTTCACCAAATTACTGCTCTGTGCAAATGATGTTGAGGGTAAAAGAGTTTGTTTGAGAAACATTTTCTTTTGTGACTGTAATAAAGTATGTGTACTCCTGCTGAGACATGAGTCATATCCCCTGTGATAGGAAACTGTGGCTAGTTTTTGTGGGTTTGGGGTTTTATACTAAATTTTCAGTGCCTCATGTTTCCTATGACTGATGAATGGATCATCACCTGACTCATGGACTATTTTGCTATGGATCATCAAAGTGTAGCTTTTAAAATTCAGTATGTGGCACCCAGCTGCTCAGAGATTTAATATGGAGGAAGGAAGACAGGAAACTTGTAATCATTGCCTGAAATGGGCTTTTCTGAGATCACCTCTTCCCATCCATTGGGAGGACCATAATTAAACTGATCTAGACTGGTTTGTAATACTTACTTTAAGACCTACAATGCCCCCTTTTTGATCTAAGTAATGTGGGTGTGTTAGTCCATTCAGGTTGCTATAACAAAATACTGTAAACTGAAATTCATTTCTCACAGTTCTCGAGGATGGGAAATCCAAGATCAAGGAAACAGCAGATTGAACATCTTGGTGACACCTGCTTCCTGGTTCATAGATGTCTACCTTCTTGCTATCCACGGCAGGGTCAGGAATTTCTCTTTCTTCTTTTATGAGGACACTAATTGTATTCATAAAGGCTTCCCCCTCATGATCTAATCACCTCCCAAAGGTCCCACATTCAAACACCATCCATACATTATGGACTAGATTTCAACATATGAATTGGGGTGAAGGGACAAGGGGACACAAATATCCAGAACATAGCAGTAGGTATACAATAAACATTTGGGTTTATTTTTCCAGATTGAAGACATGTCACCAACCTGAACTTTAACATTCTTGAAAGCGAATCTTTATTTAACAAATAGTTATTAGATAAATAAGTGTGCCCCACTTATTAACATAGGCAGAGATGAATTAAGGTGAGGTTCCTGAAATTAAGAAGCTTAGAGTGTGGTGGGGGAAACATACAATTAAAATAGCAAGTGGTGTGACAGGGCTATTAACAAAGGGCACAGAATGAGTGAGGGATAGACCTAAAATAAGGCATGTGCAAAGGCAGGACATCAGAAGGGAAGGCAGCTATTAGAAGATCAATTCAGTATGGCTGAAGCACAGACTGTGGACATTACTAAGGAACATGTGAAGAGTGAGATTGGAGAGGGAAGCCAGAATCTAGAGCCTACAGAGACCTATGACTTTTTCCTGGGATCCAGGAGGAGCTCTGGAAGGTTTCAACTGAGGGCTGACATAAGACAATTTGCTAAGTATTAAGGAGAGATTAGATGAGGGCAAAGTGAGATGTAGGCAGGCAGGCCAGCCAGAAACATGCCATAATAATTGAAGAAGAAAATGCTGTACAGCCTGAATGAAAGCAAACTCAGCGGGGATGGAGAGTAGGGGAAGAAAACAGAAATGATAGGACCTGGTAGTTGATTCTGGGCTCTGGTTAAGAGTCCTGGTGATCAGACTCTTAATGTTGAAACCCAAGTCCCTACCCCACTCCAAGGACATGATCCTTGGTCCTCTTCTTTTTCCTGGAGAACATTTACTCTCTTGGAAATCTCAACCAAACTCATGATACTCAAATTTATACCTCCAGCTCTCAATGTCTAAACGTTAGACGTGAATCCCTAAGAGCCTATGGAATACCTCCACCTGGATGCCTAGTAAAGATATTAACATGCTCTAAGCTCAATGTGACCTCTTTTACCTTGTCTTCTCCCGTTTTGTTAATAGCAATTACCCTTCCAGTTGTTCAGGTCCAAAAGTTGGATGTAATTGTTGACTCCTCTTTTTTCACATACTTTACATTTAGTTCATCAGCATATCTCTTTGGCTTTAACTTTAAAATTTATAAAGACCACTTCCCCGCACCTGATCTTCCTGTTTCTTCCCTTGCTCACTGCAGTCTACATAGCAGCCAAAGGATATGACTCGATCGCTACCAACTTTTTATTTGAAAATTTTCAAGCACACAGAAAAGTTGAAAGAATTGTATAATATGAAATGTCTTTTGCTGCTTAGTTTTTCCTCTGATCCAGGATCCAATCAAGATTCATGCATTCATTTCATTGTTATATCTTCTGGTCTCTCTTAATCTAAAAATATCCCCTTGCTGTTTTCCCAAGATAATAATTTTTTTATATAGAATGTCTCGCACATTCTGAATCTGTCAGTTTCTCCATAGGTGATGTTGTGTACTTCATATTGCATCACATCAAGAGGCACATATTGTCATATTGTCCTAATATTAGTGAAGATGTTTGATCACTTGGTTAATGTGGTGACCTGCCAGAGTTCTCCAGTGGGAAGGTAAATGCTCCTCTTTGTAATTACTAATAAATTGGGGGGTAATATTTGGCACCTTCCAAACATCTCCTCCACAACATCCTTTTACCCACTGGTTTTAGCATCTATTAATAAACCTTCCTAGGTTATTTATTACACTGAATGTCGCAGAATAGTGATATTTAAAATGCTCCCATTCCTATATTTTAGCAGACGTTTTAGTAAAAAATTGTCATCCTCTTTTTGCTTTTCTCCTCTCCCCTCCCCGCCCCACCTCTTTGCCTTTCTCTCCCTCTTCATCCTTCTCCTTCTGCTTCTTTTGTCCTCTTCCTCCTCCTCTGCCTTTCTTTGACTTTCACAATGGACCCATAGATTCTTTTTAATTCAATGTGTAATCATCAGCTACCACAAGATAACTCATGTGTGTATCAGCATGCTGTACTTCTCTACTCACACCTCACTGATGACTGGCCACTTAACTCAGTAAAACCCAAGTTCTTCCGGTGGTTTGTGAGGCCCTGCACGAGGCCAAATTCTTCTCTGGCCTCAATTCTTCTTCCTCTTCTTTTTTTTTTAACTGGTCAATATTGATACAAAAAAGTAATTGTAATTCTAGTTTTGACTTTGACTTTCAAATAAGTATAAATTCTTATTAAATTTTTGAGGTGACATTGGTTAGTAAAAGTATGCAGGTTTCAAATGTACACTTCAATAATACAACATCTATATATTGTATTGCGTTCATCACCCAAAGTCAATTCTTCTTTTGTCACCATGCATTTGATCCCCTTTTCCTTCTTCTATTTACCCCTCCCCACTTACCCTCTGGTAACCACTAAACTCTTATCTCTTATCTGTGTCTATGAGTTTCTGTTGGTTTGTTTGTTCATTTGTTGCTTTCAGTTTTATGTTCTACATATGAGTGAAATCATATGGCTGTCAACTTCTTCTGTCTGATTTATTTCACTTAGCATGATAATCACAAGATCCACCCATGTTGTCACAAATGGCAATATTTTATTTTTTCTTATGGCTGAGCAATATTTCATTTGTATATATGTACCACAGCTTCTTTATCCAATCATCTGTCAAAGGACACCTCAGTTGTTTTCATGTCTTGGCCACCGTGAAAATGAACATAAGGGTATGTATACCTTTATGGATAAATGTTTTCAGGGTTTTTTTAGTAGCTACCCAGAAGAGAGATTGCTGGATCACACCTGGTATGATAATTTTATTTTTAACTTTTTGAGAAACCTCCATACTGTTTTTAATAATGGCTGTACCAATTTACATTCCCACCAGCAGGATATAAAGGTCCCTTTCTCTCCACATCCTCTCCAGCACTTGTTATTCCTTGTCTTGTTGATAACAGCCATTCTCACAGGTGTGAGGTGGTATCTCATTGTGGTTTTGATTTGCATTTCCCTGATAGCTAATGAGGATGAGCATTTTTTCATATGTCTGCTGGCCATTTGTTTGCCCTCTCAGGAAAAGTGTCTGTTCAGGTCCTCTGCCCATTTTTTTAAATTGGATTGTTTGTTTTTGTTGTTGAATTGTATAAATTCTTCATATGTTTTGGATATTAGCCCCTTATTGGAGGTATTGTTTGCAAATATCTTCTCCAATTTAAATGGTTGCCTTTTTATTTTGCTGGTGGTTTCTTTTGTTGTACAGAAGCTTTTTAATTAGATGTAATCCCACTCGTTTATTTTTGTTTTTATTTCCCTTGGCTTTGAGGTCAAATTTATAAAATTCTCTCTAAACCCAAGGTCCATATGTTTAGTATCTATGTTTTCTTCTATGCAATTTATTGTTTCTGGTCTTATATTTAGGCCTTTGACTCATTTTGAGTTAATATGGTGACAGACAGAAGTCTACTTTTATTCTTTTGTATGTGGCTTTCCAATTTTTCCAGCACCAATTATTCAAGAGATTTTGTTTCCTCCATTGTATGTTTTTGGCTCCTTGGTCAAAAATTATCTGCCCATATATATGTGGGTTTATTTCTAGGTTCTCAATTCTGTTCCATTGGTCCGTGTATCTATTTTTCTGCCAATACCATATTGTTTTCATTATTATTGCTTTATAATATATCTTGAAATTAAGGAGTGTGATACTTCCAGCCTTGTTCTTTTTTCTCAGGATTGCCTTGGCTAGAGGTCTTTTGTGATTCCATACAAATCTGATGGGGGCTTGTTTTGTTTTACTTCTTTAAAAAAATGCCCTTGGGATTTTGATGGGGATTATGTTAGATCTATATATTGATTTAGGTAATATGACCATTTTAACTATGTTGATTCTTCTAATTCATGAACACAAAATATCTTTCCAATTTTTTGTGTCTTCTTCCATTTCTTTTAATGTCTCGTAGTTTTCAGTGTATAGGTCCTTTACATACTTCGTTAAGTTTATTCCTAGGTATTTTATTCTTTTTGTTGCAAATGCAAAAGGAATTGTTTTCTTCCCATCATTTCTTTTTATGAAATTTTATTGTTAATATATAGGAACACAATGTTTTTTTCTACATTGATTTTCTATCTTGCAACTTACTGTATTTGTTTATTGTTTCTATTTTTTGTACAGTTTTGGAGGTTTTCTATGTAAAGAATCATGTCATCTGCATAATGTGACAATTTGACTTCTTCATTTACAATGTGGATGTGTTTTATTTCTTTCTCTTGCCTAATTGCTCTGTCTAGGACTTCCAGTACTATGTTGAATAACAATGGTGAGAGGAAGCATCCTTGTCTTATTCATGATCTTAGACAAAAAGCTTTCAGTTTTTCAGCATTAGCATGATATTAGCTGAGGGTTTGTCATATATGACCTTTATTATGTAGGTACTTTTTTGCTATACCCATTTTATTAAGTGTTTTGATCATAAATGGATGTTGTATCTTGTCAAATGTTTTTTCTGCATCTATTGATGTGATCATGTGGTCTTTATCCTTTATTTTGTTTATGTGGTGTATCACAATATGTGTATGTTGAGCCATTTTTGTGCCCCTGAAATGAACCCCATTTTATCATGATGTAAAATCTTTTTAATGTTTTTTTTGTATTTGATTTGTTAGTATTATTTTATTTAGAATGTTTGCGTCTATATTCATCAGAGATAGTGATCTGCAGTTTGTGTGTGTGTGTGTGTGTGTGTGTGTGTGTGTGTGTGTGTTATCCTTACCAGCTTTTGGTATCATGGTAATGTTGGCATGATGAAATGAATTAAAATGTATTGCCTCTTTAATTTTTTGGAAGAATTTGAGGACAGGTATTAACTCATCTTTGAATATTTGGTAGAAATCACTAGTGAAGCCTTCTAGTCCTGGGATTTTTGCTGTTGGGGAGGTTTTTGATGATTGTTTTAATTTCCTTACTGTTGTTTAGTCTATTTAGAATTTCCAGTTCTTGGTTCAGTCTAGGAAGGTTGTATATTTCTAAGAACTTGTCCATTTCTTTTAGATCATTGAATTTGGAGGCATATCATCTTTCATAGTATTCTTGTACAAGCCTTTGTATTTATTTCTGTGGTATCCGTCATAACTTCTTCTCTTTCATTTCTGATTTTGTTAATTTGTGTCTTTTCTGTTTTTTCCTTAGTGAGTCTAGCCAAGTCTTTGCAAGTTCTATTTCAAAGAACCAGCTCTTCATTGCATTAATTTTTTTTCTATTGTCTTTTTGTTCTCTATTTCATTTAGTTCTGCTCTAGTTTTTATCATTTTCTTTCTTCTGCTGACTTTGAGCTTTATTTGTTCTTTTTATTCTAGTTCTTTAAGATGTAATGATAGGTTGTGTATTTGAGATTTTTCTTGTGACTTGAGGTATGGTCTATCTCCTTCTGCTCACACCTCCAGCCATCTAGTTTCTTGACTCAAACACTCCATGTATGCTCCTGCTTCAAGATCTTTGGCACCATTATGCCCTTTCTCTGCAATCCTCCTCCCCCAGATGCTCACTTAGTTTCATTCCTCACCATCTTCAAATCTTTTCTCAAAGTGACCTAACAAGGTATTTTTTTAAAAATTTAAAATTAATACCCTCCATCTGCCTTACTATGTTTCTTATCACCTTACATTATTTATTGTATTCACTGTTTGCCTCTAACTAGAATGTAAGCTCCTTGAGGGTAGGGAATTGCTGCATTCCAATGGTTAGAATAGTACTTACTTGGTAAATGTTTAGAGTGAATGGATGTATTGATAGGATGAGAAATTAAAAGAAAAGGAGATGTCATTTTTTAGGTTTGACTCTCTGAGATGACAGTGCTCTACTTCCTGAGATAAGAAACACAAAATGAAGTGCATATTTAGGACCAAACTTTGAACATGCTGAGTGTTGGGTGCCTGTGACATAGCCATGTGGAAAAACCCAGTAAAAGAATACTCGACAATTCCTCTTCTGAGTATCTATCCCCAAAATCTTGAAAACCTCAGCCCACAAAGATATCTGTACCCCAGTGTTCATCACAGCACTTTTCACAGTGGCCAAGTCATGGAAACAGCCAAAGTGTCCTTGGATAGATGACTAGATAAAAACACTGTGGTACATTTACACAATGGAATACTATTCAGCTACAATAAAAAATGAAATGGGGCCATTCATGAATAGATCTTGTGATCATGATGCTAAGTGAAATAAGCCAGACAGAAAAAACCAAGAGTTCCACTCATGTGTGGAACATAAAATTGAAAGCAACAAAGAAAGAAAACTCATGGCTACAATAAATAGTTTAGTAGCTACCTCAGGGTAAGGAGGAAGGTGTGTGGGGGAGAAGGGACAGGGACACAAATATATGGTGATGGAAAGAGAACTGACTCTGTGTGGTGAACACATAACACAACACATAGACGATGTATTGTAGAATTCTACACCTGAAACTTAAGTAATTTTTAATAATCAATGTCACCCCAATAAAGTAACAATAAAACAAAGAAAATCCCAGTAAGAAGTCAGCTAAACTGGGTTTATTAGATAGACTGGGTATGAAGTAGTTCCCAAGCACCTTAAGCAAAGTTGTGCCTTAATTCATTTTAAATGAATTGAACATAACTGAATTGAATTAATATGAACAAAAAGGCTAAGAGTCTTTCACCTACCTACTGGCATGCCAACCAAGCGTGGGAAGAGAGCTATTAACACTTTCCTGAATGTGCTACGTTTTGAACTGCTCCACTCAAACACAGCACTAAACACCTGGTAATAGTTCTAATGGTTTGTCAACAAAGCCAGACTTGTTAGTCTTCTGGGGTGATAACTGTTTCTAGTAGTCTAAAGACTTGGTTAAAGACACCTGCATCCTGTACATAGCAATTAGTACTTCTAAAGTGTGGTTTTGCTGTTGATCCATTAGTGAGGTAACATTTGTAATTCCTTTAATTCAAGGATAAGAAAAGCAACATCAAAAATTGTTTCCTTCATTAAGTACTTATCTTTTCTATTTCTTCCTCCTCCTTCTTAATTCTTCCAAGCCTTGAGAAACTCTCCAACATACGATGAGCTATAAGAATTCAGGAAGAGTTTGTCTTGTATCACTAGTGTTTAGAACAGTGCCTAACCTAAAATAAGTGCTCAATAATTTTTTTTTTTTTTTTTTTTTTGGTATGTGGGTAGTTCCCTGGCTGGGAATCGAACCTAGGCCACAGTGCTGACAGCGCCAGCAACAAAGCCTTAAGCCACTACACCACCAGGGAACTCCCAATAAATTTTTTTAGTTGCATATTAATATCCACTTTTTTGATTTCTGAACCACCATCTACATCCCTGCTTTATCCCTAAATCTCAATTCCCCATCTTTCAACAGTGTTGAACCATTCAATTAGTCCTTACAGTTAAAAATCAAGGTAACTATAAGAGAGGGAGAGGTCAATGGCATTCCACGTAGCATGAAAATTGTCCATTGCTTTGGATGTAAGGAAATTTTAAACTCATTCTAAAATCTAAGACTGGACACATAACAATGAATGGGAATATAAGGTTTTATTTGGATGCTTATTGATAATTTCCATATTATCTTGTAAATTCTGCCCACATAGTGAGCCATTCAACAAGTTCCTACAAGTCTTTTATTTTCTTATACGATGGTACATAAAGTAGATGCTATCATTCAGGCCCTAAAGAAAGAGAAAAAAGTTAAATTATGGGCATATGTTTCAGCAATTTCAAAAGATTTTAAGACAATGACAATGCTAGTGGTGTGCTGATTTATAGAATTTAAGATAGCATTGTTACAAACTTAAGGAATCAGAGAAGCCTCTCCCTCCTCTTTAGATACAAGAAAATAATTAGTCTTCACTAGTCTATATTAAGGTCAAAAGTGAATGTATATTTAACTTATCCATTGTGTTTATGGCTCTCCTTTTATCTTTTTTTTGTTTCTGTAATAGAAAGAGGAGACATTGTTAAATTAGGAAGGCAACTAACAAAAAGACTGCTTTCTAGAGTAATAATAACAAGATGGCCAGACAAGGATAGCATCAGCCCCAAAAGTGCAGAGTTGCTGAAATTCACTTCAGTAAAACTGGAAATTAACAGTTATTTAAACCCCAGTACTGGAACAAATTCTTGCTATTCTGACCTTTCCCAAATATTTGATTTTCAGGGTCATCTATGCTTTCTTTAAAAAAAAAAATCTGTGGAGAATAGATTTTTTTGTGTAACAATCACTAGCAGAAGACATGTAGGTACATGTATACCATCCTCTCAACAGAAGAATACACATTATTAATTTGAGTATTATATTCAGCAACAACAAATTCTCATAGTGGACTCTCATGAAGGCATAAAGCCTGGAAGAATTAAGAAATATGAGAAAATGTTTTTAAATAATTTAATAAAATCAAATATTTCTAAAACAATAAAAAGAGTTTAAACAATTAAAATAGAGGATATCTGGCTATGATTTTTATTTAGATAAGCAAAAATAGAAGAATTAAAAATGGTTAAATAATCTCTCTGAAGTTGGGTGGTTACTATTTTATATATAGTATTTTAATTACTTTCCATTCATTCAGTTTTGAATTCCACAGATACCCATGCACTTAAATTTTAAGTCATCGACATAGAGGTGGCAACTCCTGAAAACATCCCATCTGCTTCCAATAAGAAACTTGATATTCTTTAGAATTTATGGGTGGTGGGAGAAGGTTGCCTAAAGTGAGATTTCAGAAATGGCCAGAAAATCCTTAGGTGAAACTCGTATTTCTTTGACTGTACGTAGTTTTACATTTATATCTAGAATCTAAACGATAAGCATAGAGCTGTTTCTTTGCCCCAAAATAGCCAAATTACAAATTTCTGATGAATCCAGTGTGCATACTTACATTCAAATCTTTTGGGGAGAAGGAGAGGTGTGGGGGAAGGAAGACATTTGATGACAGATTGAAAATATTTTTAGTTTCATACTCATTTGCACTCACACCATATTTCCAGACAAAGCTATAAATAGTAAAAATAATAGTTACAGACCTTAGTGACTGCTTCTTGATTCTTTTCTGCCATCCTCTTCCCAGAGTCTGAAATGGTTCTGCCCAGTCCCAGCTGAGAACTGACCTACAAGCTGTGCTATATAAAAGTATGAAAGCTACCTTAAAAACAAGAGAAAAGGGCCAAAAACATCACAGGCCTTTACACTGTAGATGCACTAAACCAAGCCCAGGAGTCATCTCTCTCCAGACTTCTTATTTCATTAAAAAATAATCATCTGGGTGTTCCCTGGTGGTCTAGTGGCTAGGTTTCAGCATTCTCACTATTGCAGCCTGGGTTCGCTTCCCGGTCAGGGAACCAACCAAAAAACAAACAAACAAACGAACAAAAATAGTCATCTAGTTGTTTAAGCCACTGTTGGTTGAGTTTTCTATTATTGGCAGCATAACACATTTCTATCTAAACCAGTGGTTCCCAACCTTTTTCTACTCGTGTACCCCTTTTAAGACCATTTCTATAAATTGTACCCCTTGTTAGTAAAACAGCTGTTTTTAAATACTGACACTTTTGTTCAGTGTCTATCTTAATGTAAAATAGTGAAAATGAGATAATAAGTTAGGAGAAAAAAATTACTGAAAGTACAAACCACAGATTTAATTTTAACAAAATTCATAGCAGTTAAATATTGATAATTATGATCAAGTATTTAACAAACTCTTAATTTATTATTAATAATAAGATTTATTTGTGTTATCTGAAAAGTCTGTAATAATTTTTATGCAGATCACTAGCCACTTGAAACATTGTTAGTGAAATCATTGAGCTTACTTGGATGCATTTAGTTTCTTGAAATCAGGCTCAAAAGATACAAGACACAGTTTTAAATCCAGACTTGCATGAAGCTTGTTGCAATACTTATTTTTTGTGAAGGTGCAAGAAGAAAAAGCTCTCTCTACTAGGTCAGTATCAGTAAACAGCAAGAGGTATTTTTTTTTAAATTCATTTTTATTGTTAGACTTATTGGGGTGACATCTGTTAGCAAGGATTACATAGGTTTCAGGCATATAATTCTACAGTGCATTGTCAACTTGATGTATAATAAGTTCACCACCTAATGTGACTTCTCTAAACAAACAACCCAATTAAAAAGTGGGCAGAAGAACTAAACAGACACTTCTCCCATGAGGAAATACAAATGGCCAACAGACATATGAAAAAATGCTCATCCTCATTAGCTATCAGGGAAATGCAAATCAAAACCACAATGAGATACCACCTCACACCTGTGAGAATGGCTATTATCAACAAGACAAGGAATA
>PVJL010011407.1:0-43149 GCA_004026885.1 Lyroderma lyra | reverse complement strand
CTACGGCGCCCAAGGAATTTCCATAGGCAGGAAGGCAAACCCTCTCCTGACCCCAGAGTGGCGCTGAGAGTCCATCTTCCTCCCTGCAGACAGTTCCTGCCCCTCTCCTGAGTGTGAAAGAGCAAGTCCCACCTCACCAGCACCACCCTGGAGACACCCTGAGATGACAGGACCCATTCTGAGGAACTCCCAGGCCTCAGCAGGGACAGGAGACCAGGTCATTGCCACTTCCACTGGGAAGCCAAAACATGACCTTCCCGGAGCCCTGGGAGCCTCGAGGAATTCTTTACGCTTGTTTTGTATGTTTGTTTGTTTTAATTAAATTGTGCTTTCTCCTTCCTATTGACTCTCCAGGTAACCATTTAAATGACCTCAATGCTGTCCCTCCTTTTGAAGCAGAACCTCCCTGTTCTGCTGCATCTTTGGGGGCATTATTCCCTGCTTTTGGTGCAGATTTATTTTTCCCCTTCTGTACACACAAGATTGCTTTTATTTGAAAGTGACCACAAGTGACAGCTTTATTAAAATAAAGACATGGAAGTTTCCCTGAAGACTTAGGCTTCTCTCACCAGCTGATTCCTGGGGGATCTCAGTGCGGGAAAGCACATTTTACACATGCACACAGGCCCCACTGAGCTGCAGCTTTCCGTGATTAAACTTTGCAACAGCACTGGGAGCTATGAGGTGCCATGAAAGAGAAGTGTTTGCAGTCCTTGACCCAGAAGAAGAATACAGCATGAGACCCCTTCACAAGCCCCCTCCAAGCCTGCGGGGATGAGAAACAGCTCCACTACCCTGGCCTCCCTCCCACACAGCTCTGAAGCCACAGACTTGCATATGAATCCTCTTCTTATGTGGCTTTAGGGAAGCCTCCTTATTTATTCATTCAGTCACTCAATAAATTCCTACTTAGCCCCAATTACAGGCCTGCCGCTGTGTGAAACAGGAAAATGGAAAAAACAGGACCCTGTCTCCACCATCAAGGAATGTACAGTGTGATGGGGAAAGCAGATTAACAGTTACAGCACAGTCCAACTTTCACATCTATAAAATGGGGCTAATGATCTTGCAGGCTTATTTTAAGGATTAAACAACGTGAAGGATTAAACAACGCCAAACCTCTAGCTGCTGCCTGATAACTGGCAGTCTCCTCTTCCTGGCGTGCAATCTCTGCTCCTCCCCCCATCGCACCAGCGCTGGGATTTGAAAAGCTGGGTGCTCCCCTCACCACTTGGATCTGAAGTCCAGTCCTGCTCACCGGTACTACGTCCCCAGTCCCGAAGATGATCCCCGCTGGTAGGGTGCAGGACACGGGGACCCGGACAGGCCAGAAAGGGGGACTGAGGGCCCCTCTAACCTGATCCCCTGGGACCCCACCTAAGGAAGTGTGCCCATCTGAAAATGTACCCATTACTTGTCCCTTAAGCATGTGCCTTCATCTGAGAACACGCAACTAAGTGCAGAAGTTTCTTCTGAGGTTGAGGGAGGTAAGGAGATATAGAAGGACACTTTCTAGACTTCATTCAGGACCTGTAGGCCCCCATCCAGGACCTCAGGGCCCAGAGGAGGACCCTCAGGGCAGTCGCCAAGTTGTATTGGGCCTTGAATCCCTCCGCAAACAGTCTGAGGGTGCAGGTGGTGAGGTTACTCCTGGTCCTAGCACGCTTAAGTGACATTCCTCAGACGTGAGCCTTCGCAACGACATGTGACCTGAGAAAGGTCACCCTTCTTTGCTAATGTACGAGGAAAGAGGGAAGGGCTGCATTGAGTGGCACATCATAACACGTAAACTTCTAATGTGAACCAGGGTAAAATGGGACATTTAATTTTCGATTTACAAAAATCAATGCATACTTTCTGTGCATCTAAAGTAATTACAAAGTCAAGAATACTTATGCCTGTTTTGCTAAAAACAGCTAGCTGCTATGGAAAGTGTTCCAAATTCATAATTGTACAGTTTTAAATAAACAAACTAATTATTTTTATTGTTTTATTAGGGCAATTTTCTCCCTACACATAAGTGACCCCCATTAATCAAGAAATGGTTATTGCTCAGAAAGTTTCTAAATGATTGACCACAATAATCTCTAGTGAAAAAGCAAAACCTGTCCTTCAGTTTTCTACTGAAGGAATCTTTTCCAAAAGGACTTTAAATACTAAAAAAGTATTTAAAGATAATACTAAAAGGTAAGAACTAAGAAAAAAGGTGGCATTTACCTTCCCAACGTGAAACTACACCTATCTCTGAGTAGTGAAGAATGTATATTAAAATTATATCACACAACAAAATGCACATTTTGTAGAGGGAGAAGAAAGAAAAGATTAAATTGAATCTTCCTGACAATTGTCTTAAATTACACCTTCCTGCCTGCAATTGAAATTATACGTCACATTGCTTTGAGTTAAATCAAATTCATGCTGGCAGGAAGACAGGCTGAGGCAGCTCCAATTCTGCTGGGAGGTCAAGGTGGAAGAAAACACAAGTCTCTCCTCAAGGGGACACTCCCCGCATCAAGGATTTGGGGAAATGAGACTCTCCAGCCAGGTACCTGCACACCTTGCATGACTCTCCCACCAGCCAAGGTTTCAACAAACACAGCACATTCCTGACATCCTCTACTGCCCACTGCAAGGCCAAGTGGGTCCTACAGAACAAATACTCCTCTACAAACAGGTTCCTGGGCGGGCAGGGGAGTAGTCAGGTCAGACTTAGACACTACACATGTCTCCATCTGGCTTCCCCTCTAATCACACCGATGACCGTCTCATAGGAGGAAGTCCTAACACACATATCATGTCCAATTGCACTGAAATGGGCTTCAAATTTGATACTCCAGGGGTTACAACCAGAAAATACATTTTCTGCCTATGTTTTCTATGTGAACTCCAAAAAAGAAAGATAGTAGGAATGAAGGAAAGAAAAAAGACTGAACAAAGAATATGCCTCCACATGCCTGCCACGTGGTAAGTGGGGTAGGGGTGCTTTCTTGCACAGCACCTCATGTAATCAGCACAAAAATCCCACCTTGTTTAAGGAGCAATTGTCCTAATTTCTATAATTAGGGAAACTGAGGCACGGGAAAGTGAAAAGACCTGCCCAAGGTCACCCACTGTGTAAATGGCTGCTCATGCCAACTACTGTCTGCTTGCACCCTGAAGGCGAGGCCCAGGTTTCCCTCTTCAAGGTAACTGTTGGTTTTACTGAGTCTCTGAACTTGCCCTCTGCTAATCTTCCCGATCTACTCTTCTAAATCCTCCTCATTCTTCAAAGATGTGCCATAAATCCCAATTCCTCCCTGAAGTCTGTTCTGAGGACGCACTCTGCTAGAATTCAAATTTAACCCTCATTACATTAGCCTGCAAACAATCCTCAACCCCTTCTTGTGTCGTCTTCTTAGACCGATAATGAGCTTTTTAAAGAAAAGGACCATTGTTCTATATATTTGGTAACCTCCCGCCACACCTGGCAGTGTCAAGACCAAGAAAGGTGCTTAGCAATCAGCCACAGCACAGCCTGGAAGGAAGCCCTTAAAAGCTGAGCTCCTCTGCTCACCCCGTCCAGTGCCTCTCCATTCCTCCCCGAGCGTGCGTCACACAGGGGCCCGCAAGGCCTGCACAGCCTGCACCCCACATGCCCCTCTCTGGCCTCCCCGCTCCCCCTCACCCAGCCCTTTCTCCCACAGTCACTCTGCTTTGGCTACACCAGCCATACACTGTTCCTCAGACACACCAGGCACATTCCTGCCTCAGGGTCTTTGCACTGGCTGTTCCCCCACCTGGAATCCTCTTCCCCTGCAGAGTGGGCACGTCCAACCTGCGGCCCAGGACAACCCTGAATGCAGCCCAACACAAATTCTTAAAGCACTATGAGACGTTTTTGCAACCTTTCTTTTTGAACTCATCAGCAATCGTTAGTATCAGTGTATTTTATATGGGGCCCAAGGCAATTCTTCTTCCCATGGAGCCCAGGGAAGCCAAAAGTTGGACACCACTGCTCTCGATGGAATTCACACATGGAAGTTTCTTCAACTCTTTGCTTATAGTTGAGCCTCTGACTACCTCATCTCACTGCAGCCCCTTCATATTTTTGTGTTGGTTCCATAGACATATTCCCAGCACGTCCTAGGTGCTCAATGAATACCAGTTAGATGAAGGAAGGGAAGAATCTGAGCATGTAAGTAACAGAGGGCAGAAGTACATGCCAGGCCACGATCAGACTCCATGCCAAAGGCTTGTGAGAAGAGGAATTGGGAAGCAGGTCTGCAGTTTCTCCCAACCATGTGATGGGCCCCCCGGGCCCCATAAACTGTGTGAGCCTTGGCGTCTACCTCTTACATCTGCCTACAGAGCTAAGGGCCCACTGTTTCACACACCTCACCCTGAATAATCCACTTCCTCAATTAAATGGGAAGTTCCTGGCAGACCTGGACACATCTGCTGTTTCCTTTGTGTGCACCAGTCCCCTCTGTGGTCCCTGACCTGGCCCTGCCCTGAGCCTGGAGGACCCCACTGACAGAGCTGCGATCTGAGTCAGTGGAAGCGATGGTCTTCTTCACACGAAGGCCCCTCCCGGACAAAGCAACCCTGATGGGTGCAAGGAGCCGCGTCTGGAGCCGCTCTCAGGCTCCCAGAGCTCGGTGCAGCTCGGGTTCGGGTCCCCGGAGCTCGGTGCGGCTCAGGTTCGGGTCTCCGGAGCTCGGTGCGGCTGGGCCTCGGGCTCCCGGAGCTCAGTGCGGCTGGCGGCTGGGCTTCGGGCTCCCGGAGCTCAGTGCTGCTGGGCTTAGGCTCCCGGAGCTCGGTGCTGCTCGGGTTTGGGCTCCTGGCGCAGCCAGCCCCCTGCACCTCCAGGGACGGAGGCTGACCAAACAGGCACTTCGTAATCTCGGGGCCTTGCTACTTTCATGAACCCTCCTTCCAGCCTCATCTGAAATTTTGCTGCTAAGAGAAAGGGATGAGCCTTTTTTCTCTTGGTCAGCATCAATGGAGCAGAAGAAAGAGGGTCCCTAACCCCCTAAAAAGGGACTTGATAGTGCTAACAAGGTTTTGACTCCTACTATCTGCATAACCTTGGACAAGTGAATGACAGGCACTGAGCCTCGATGTCTGCATCTGTAAAGTGGGGTAACAACAGCATCCCAAAGGGTTGCTTACGAGGTGAAAATGATGTAATACATGTAAAGCACTTAGCACACAAAAGGTGCTCAGCAAATACTAATTCTCTTCCCCTTCCCATCTCTTTTTCAGGCAAGTTCAGACCTATTTCTACAATGCTTACTCTATGGTTCTTTTCCCCAATTGTTGGATCATTGATAAAAGTCTCTTCTATCCACTTTCAATGATTTCCCCTTCCAACATAACTCCCCAGGTTCTAATAATATTCCTTAAATGCCTGGCCCAATTATAGACTTGGAGGGTCTACGTTATCATTCCTGCACATTTTATTTTCCTCCACACATTCTTTTAGAAAATAAAGCAAATCAGAAGACAGTTTACTATTACACTGAGATTTAGAAGCAGAAGAAACGAAAGTGTTAAAAGACTCTCCAAGCCCGTGAACTGAGAGGCTGATCGAAAGCCTCTCCCACACTTCTCCCACCTCTCCGTGGCTCCTTCTCTCCCGTCAGGGATATTAGGATGATTAATTAGACAAAGCCTGTCCCACTTACCAAGATCCTTTGAGGCAGGGACCACATAAATACCAACCATCGTAAGTGCAATAAAGGGAAACCAGAAAACTCCTCTGCTCTGGGACCCCAACCAAGGCACTGCTAAATAAATCTGTAACAGAAGATCAAAAAGAATCTTCCATGTGGATAATAGAAAATGTTAACAGCATACACAGGAAGAGAGATTCATTCAGTAAAGGAATGAAGTCACATTTGCGGGCCTTGAGGACGGTTTTTGCTTACTTTTAACTTCCCAGCATATAACTCATGAGGTTATTAATACGGACACCTACCGTTTGGGGCAAATAAACAGCTGCTGATGTTCTGTGCCCAAACGACTCTCTTAGAACTTTCATTCAAAGCAATTGTTTTCTCCCTTTCCAAATCCTGAGAGGCTCAGACAGCTACAAGACAGAGATCGCCAAGACGGAATGATGTGGGCCGGGAGGGAAGGAGGGGTGGGACAGGGGCTGCGGGGACACTCACTATCCTGTTTATAACTCTTGGACAAAGCCAACGTTCAAGAGCAGAAAGCAGAAGACACAGATGCAGTACAATCAGCAGGACAACTGTGCCCTGATGCCAGGAGTCACCATTACACAAAAATCACTGAGAAGATGAGGATGACCAACCCTTCAGGCCTGCCCAGGGCTTAGGGCCCCAGGACATTTAGTTCTAAAACACTGAAAGTCTCAACCAAATGGGACGAGTTGGTCACACTGGAAGACACGTGGCTATGCCAGTGCAGAGGAGAGCACTCAGCACGGTGCACCACAGGTGCTCAAAAGCCACGTGCAGAACCGGATGAGCTTTAGCCTGCAGCTGGCATGTTCCACTTTTATAAGGACGAGTTCCTGAGGGCTCCATAATAACCAAGTGGATGCACAATGACCCAAAAGAAAAGGCTCCCCACAGCCTTCATCATGGCACCTAACTCCACCTTCCAGAGCAAGGCCTTCTGCCTCTGGCACACCCCAACCCGAAGTTCCTTGCTCTCACAAGGACAGACCACGCCAGCTGCCCAGCTCCCTCTCGCCTCAGTGTGCCACCTGACCTGACGCCTCTGAGCTCAGACTGCAACGCAGTGATTGACAACATGATCTGCTGGCCCTCTCTCTGTGAGACTGTCATGTTTTTTGCTTTTTGCTTTTGTTTTCATTCTGTAAAGAACATAGATGTTGGAGACAGTTTCCTTTTCTGGCTCCACCACCTATCAGCTGTGACCTCAGGGAAACTGTCTAAGTCTCTACATCTTCATGTTCTCACCTCTAAAATCTCCCTCATCATGTTGTGAAGATAAAAAGCAATCATGCACGGGCAGTACCTAGCCCAGTACCTGACACACAGTAGTTCTTCCTCCAGCACCCCTGATAAAATCAATCTTCAATTCTTTATATACCTGATGTTCTTAAAATAAATTGAGACATTCATTCATTCATCACTTCTATAGCTTCAAATCTCTCCCTAGCTTCCTTACTCTCACGTTCATTTGCTCAGGCAATTTTGCACCGTCCCCCTAGATCCCCAGATGCCACTAGCATGACACTTATTAACCCATTTCTAATCCTGTCCTACCCAGGTCCCTGAATTACCTCTGGGATCTCATTGGCCTTTAACTCTAAGTTCCCAGAGCACAAAGATGGGTGGACAAGTCAGACTGCTGGAGCCAAACAAAGCCAGAGCTTGGTAAGATGCAGTACCCAACAATCTAAATCAGGGCGCACCACTCTGAGATGTAAACTCTAGACACTAGTGGACTGAACCCCTTCGTGTCCAAGACTTGGCCCCAAGCTTCTTCTTCAAGCATCATTTCTCATTGATTCTCATTCATCCCGGGAGATGGCTATGGATGCCATGTCCCTGAACCTTCACAAACACTGTATTTTGTGAGCTCCAAAAGGACAGTGGTAACAAAACATAGGCCAGCGAAGTATGCTGGCTGGCTCTAATACCATTCTAGCAGTGGTGTCATAAAGGAAGCCTGTCGCTGTCTCACTGGGGCTGGACACTTGCGACTTGCAGCCAGCATCTTTAAGGGCAGCTTCATCGCCCCAAAGCAAACCTTCTTATTCAAACTGTAATTGAATGTCAGGAAGTGAACGAGAACTACACCTCAGAACGCCATAGCCACTGGGATGATCTGTTCTACCAACATATTTTAATCCATAACCATGTAGCCAGAAAAACTACTAAAGCATCAATGTTCGTATAAGCTGGAATCCTCTTGCTGAAAGTCCCAGTTGGCTGTACTCAGCTGGGTCCATAAAGAATACACAGACCCACACAGGAGACTGTGGACAGTAGCTATTCCCAACCACTGCCACTACGTAGTGTGTGTTGGAACTGTTGTTCGGTAATTTGTTATTAATAATAATTTAAGTACCAAAGCTTATGAATGATTAAGTTTAATAAACTGAAGGCATTTCAAGGTTATCACAATCTCTTCCACACTAATATGCTCTCTGAAGTGGGAGAAAAAGGAATGGAGTGAAAATGAATGCAATGTGTTGGGGCACGCATCATCCCGGCCCTGCCCTGAGGTGCCCAGCATGTGAAGGCGTGTATGTGAGGACGGAGAGAACATCAGGCACTCCTGTGCTCAAGCACTGCACTGTGGAATGGAGCTGACTCTGACCCCAAAGGCAAAGTGAGACTGGATAAGGTGACTATTGCAGGTGCCATGAAATCATCCCACCTCTGACAAATTTAAGGCAGAACCCCCAAGCCTAGACATTCAAAACCAGCAAAAACAAGCACAGCTCACCATTCAATGAATGTGGACCATCGACCAGCAGATCTAACCCTTACTCCCAACCACCGTGCCCACCCAACATTCTGAACGTCCACCCCTCCAGTTTCGTGTACAATCCTTTTTCCCCCCCAAACCCCACCTTGCTGACTTCTGGCTACCTTCATTACTCACACTCAGCTGAGTGTTTCCCCAAAGGAACTCATCACCTAGAGCTGGACCGCCCTGCTGTGTGCTTCTCCACAGGGCAGCCTGTCTGTCCAGGCCTCTTGGATAGAACCCAAGCAACAAAAAAAGGGCAACAATCCTAAAGAGACCTCAAGCCCTGGATCAAGGCAACAGCCCATTCAGCTTTTCAAGCTGAGTGAACTCAGAAATCTCCAAGGATGGTACTGAAGATGCTCCAGTAACTGCCTGGGTTAGGCGGGCTCTGAATCCCATTAATACCTTTGGAAGACCACAGAACCAGCCCACCGAACCCCAGCAACTGAAGCTGAACTTCGAGGCCCTCATAAAGCAGAAAACGCGACTGTGGCTCTCCAACATTTCATTCTGAATTCTCCTTGAGATTCTACATCAACCTACTTATCGAGGGCAAATAACAATTTATGTCAACTGAGTGGGAAAGAATGTAGAACTCATTTATTTTACAGCCTACACATTTCTGGATAAAAATGAAAATTCTTTGGCCATAGGAAAAAGTTGTATTCCTTGGCAAGGTTTTTCTAGTGCACAGAGATGTGGTCCTGAGCTATTAATAAAGGTAACTGGGCTCAACTTCTACATCCTGCTATTGAACTCTCCCAAAATATCAATCACTGTTACTAATATAATTTCACATGCCAGAGTTCATTCAGAAGGACAAATAGTCTTTCTGTTTAAATGACACGCTTTCCTCAAATAAACTGCAAGCATTCAGCAAACATCATATTATCTTCTTCACAATGCTGCCAAGTCGGAGATCAGATGAGGAGGATACCAGCTAATTCGAGGTGACATCTAAAAGCTTTAGGGAACAAAAATATCTCCAAACCGCCAGACCTAGGACATTTTCTGATTTTCAAGGTCCATATATGGTTAGTAATCACCGCAAGCAACCAGCTGTTACTGACCTGAAATATAGTAATATGCACACAAAATGCCTAATAAACTTTTAGGAAACAAAAAGCAATTAATAATCCATTTCTACCATTCTTGGGATGATCTAGACTCAATGAAGTAAGATAATGGATTTAGAAATTAGTCATATGATTGTAATACATTATTAATCATGGTTTTCAGAAGGGTAAGGAGATGTTATAAGAGTACCACCCAGGAATTCAATTTCCTTTTATATTTTTTAACTCTCTTGAATTCTCTGTGCTACCCTCACAAAAATGTTAACAGTCTGATCTTTCCTTTTCTCCCAGAACCATGATTTTCATCACTTTTTTTAAAAAGCAGCACCTTTTTAAAAATGAAATATCTTTGCGGAACACCAACTATAAGACAAATGAAAGCGAAGCTGCATTGCTTGCAAGGAGGGAAGGGGGTGGCTACAGGAGTGGTCAGGAGACCTCTCACTTCTCAGGCCCCAGGTCAAACCTTCTAGAAGCTTGGGGTTCCTAGGGACAGCTTGTGAAAACCATTGCCCTAAGGTAACTATGTAAAGCAAAAATTACATATATCATATAGAATACATGCTTTATTTATGTATTTATTTATGATATATGCAAATAAAATATAAATGCAGAGACTTTTTGTTAATCGGAACTCAAGCAACTGGCACTCTCACAAAAATAAATTTTTTTCTTTGACGGTTGCTTGAGATTTTGCCAGTTGCTTGAGAGTCCCAGTTACTTGAGTTCTGGTTAATGGAGAGTACTTACTTTTATCCAGCATCTACCAATCCCCATGGGTATCAGTTAACTGAGAGTCTACTACATATGATGCACAAATTGCAAACACTGATAGCCCAAGAAAAAAGCTGGCATTTTCTGTGAAATCAAACATAGGAGTACAGGGGGTGGGAGGGGTGGATATTAAATTTTATAGTAATTAAAGGAGTAGAAAGTAAAAGAATAGGATATTTGACAATAATTATACCATATTTGCGCAGAACAAGTTGAATGATAATACCCAATGCTAGCCAGGCTCCATAAATCAGTACAATAATACATTGCTAGCAGCTGTGTAGAAAGACTTCCCTTTTGAAAAAAAACCTTTCATAAAAGTGTTCATATTCTTTGAATCAGTAGTAATCCCACTTGTACAAATACATTCTTAAAAGTAATTCAAATGAAGAAAACTGTGAGGTGAAGATGCTTATTTCTGCATTAACTATAATAGAAAAGCAAATGCTCAAAAATAGGGACATGATGCTTAAGCACCAATAATGGCATATTGATAATGGAATATTATACTGTCACTAAAAATACAGTAAAAGTTCTCTTTAAAAACCCTCCACTGAACACCTCTCCAGATGAACCAGGCATTTACTCCCCCTGTGAAATAAACCCCTGGGTGCCTTTGTCCTTGTCTTAGCTTTTCTCCCCTCCTGCCCACTCAAATCTCCTGCTAGCAACTGAGTCCGCCGCATGCTCACCCACAGTTCAGTGGGCTTGTTCCCAAGTGTGTTTATACTCTGGGTGCTTATCATTGTAACAGCATAATTTAATTACATATTATATGGACCAATGGAATATGACTACTAAAAAGATGAGAGTTGTTATTTGTGAGAAAATTCATTTAAATGCTTTGGAAAGACTTTATAAAGCTAGTCCCTTAAAATAGCAGTCAAATTACCTGTGAGCAAAATGACTGCAAAAGACTAAAGTCATAAAAATTTAGGCTACTACACTGAGATCGCTTCATAAGCATCTTGACGTTCGCAATGAACTTTAAAGAAAACAGAATGAGAAATCAGACTCTGTAAATAGCACAGTACAAAGTCATTTATGCAAGGAAGCTGATCTGAAAGCCAATCAACAGACCCAACCCAAAGACAAAGCCTTGACCTTACATCAAAAGGCTGGTAAGTGAATGTACATTTTGAATAACATTAAAATAAAATATTTAATGCATGTATGTCATATCTTGTTTTACTCTCCTCTTTAACCAAATTTCAATGAACTAACTTAACCTGTGACTATTGAATATGAAGGATTCTATCATCCTTTAAAACCAAGCCTGCTACAACAGGGACCAGAGTGTCCTGGTTCACCCCTGTATACAAAGTCACCTCCCCAGTGCAGTGCCTGCCACATTTGGGTCTTCCATCATTAAGGACTGAATCAATAAACTAGGCAGCAAACATGAACAAAATGCTTCTAACAAAAAGCAAATGGGAAAAAGCAGAATAAAAAATTACATGTAAACCACAACTATACCTCGATTTTTAAAGACAGAGACAGACAAAGCTGAAAGGGAATGCAGAATGGCAAAACAGTTGTGTTAGGGCAGAATGAAGTAGAGGCACTTCTGTCCTTTTCTAAATACTTCTTTTAATATTGGCATATTCTTTTACAGACCCCAAAAGATATTAATCAAGAAAAGGAGAATGTTGTTTTTGTTTCTACTGGACTTCCAAAATAAGACATGAATCAACATTTCCACTTCCTAAGTTCTCCAACACGTAAGCCCCCTTTAGCACACCTTCCCCCAATGCACCGCACCCACTCAAGCTCTTCCTTCTCCTAAGACCCAACTTGTTCTGATACTTATGTTGCATTTTCAACCCATCAGGATGCTGTTTTTATAATCTGGAGTTATCCGCCCTCACGTTTACCGTCTGTTTAGTTAAAAAAATTCTCAAAACTGCAATTTACATTCCCAAGAGATTCCCAAACACTATCTAATTAAATCATTCAATCAGAAAACAAATTAAAATGAAATATCACTGCAACCCCCAAGAGAAAAATAAACTTCTCAGTCATGACTAAAACAGACCTCCAGGGTGATGCTCCAAAGTCTCTTCTAATTACAAGTCCTAGGAAACATCCTGTAGAACATTTTGTGACATTTGCAGCTCCCAGGACAACTTTTCCTTCCAAAGCAAAGAGGAGCCCGAGCAAGGCTCCAAAGCAAAACATATCCGTTTAAGGCTGGAAATATTCTCACTCGTGACTAACCGGGGCACTGGGCGCCCACACTGTGTACCCATCCATTCATCCACACATCCATCCAACACCTACTCTCTGCAGAATGCCAGGCAGGAACTGTCCTGGCTGTTCCACAAACACTTTTTAGGTGGCTGTAACCTCTGCCTCTCAGCATGAAACAAAACAAAACCCAGACCGTCCTGAGTTTATCTACGGAAGAGTCTTCAGGTGGGAAGGCTATGACGCCATCATCCCCGACCCACCCTTTCAGGCCTATTACTCTGATTCCCACTTCCCCCATCAAGTGACTCCAGAGAAGCAGTGTTCCCCCTGTGACCCACTGGCCCTCTTAAGAGACAGTATAGTACTCATATATGGTTAAGAACAAAAACTCTGAAGCCACATTACTTGTGGCTTCAAATCCCTGGACTACCCCATACTAGTGCTGTGACCCTAGACAAGTTACATACCCAGACCCTCGGCCTATAACCTCTCCATCTGTAACATGGGCTAGTATTACCTACCTCATAGGGGTGTGAGGATTAAATAAGTCAATGTATATAAAGCACTTAGAATTGTGCCTGGCACTTAATCGGTGCCATATAATTTTTAGGTATTATTATTATTATTATTATTATCATCATCATCATCATCATCATCCCTTACTCCCCCCCCCAGCCCAGCAGAGTCAACAACCGGATTGCTCAAAAAGGCTCTACTGACCTGAGGACAGTGGAATGTGCATATCATCAGGTTCAAGAGTCTGATCCTGTCCTTTCCCACCCTCTGCCTTCAGAGAAGTGCACTTGGGCGGCCCCAAACTTTGTAGACTCCTTATCTAAATAAGGTAAGTCTCTAAATTTTCCTTTAAATTCCCTGAATCTCAACTCAGGCATGGCTCTGGCACCCTGCTGGGGTGCTGTCACTCACCAGTCATCACTACGTCATCATGGCACAATCCACCATGTAACCTCTGTCCTCCACCTGCCTCGTGTCCAGTCTTCCCCAGGTCCTTGCTCTTTCCCTGCTCCCTTATGAGTGTGGCTTTGGACTTTGTCATGAGAAACTGGTCACTTCTGATTATCCACAGGAGTCATAATGCAGTCCCTGCACGCACACAAGAGAACTGCACCGACACACGGCTTAAGGGTCTCGCTCCCCTGCTTTTCCCACCCTTTTCACTGTTTTCAGGTATGTAATTGAAAGCTCCGAACAATGCATTGTTATGAGGTTTCCTGGGGAAAAACCACAGACTCCTTTCAACTCCCACATTGCACTTATGTTCATGTAGGGCAGGGGTTCTCAGCCTTCCTAATGCCGCAACCCTGTAATACAGCTCCTCATGCTGTGGTGACCCCCATACAATTATTTTCGTTGCTACTTCATAACTGTCATGTTGCTCCTGTTATGAATCGTCATGTACATATCTGACATGTGTTTCCCGTTGGTCTTAGGCGACCCCCGTGAAAGGGTCATTTGACCCCCAAAGGGGTCGTGACCCCCAGGCTGAGAACCGCTGCTATAGAGCCTTATAAACCATGTGGCAGGGTCCACGTTCGGCATGATAGGAGCCCACTCTGTGATGAGCTCATGGGTTAACTGTGTCTCCTCACTGCTTCCCAAAGTAGTGCCTTGCTCACCTCCTCACTGACCACACTGGAAAGCACAAGAGAATTTTCAGGAACACACGCACGCACGCACACACACTCACACGGAATCTGTGAATGAACATCTCTCAAAAATCTGTGGGAAAACTGGAAATGTCGAATTAAGATATGACCTCAAGTCTCCCTGGGAACACTCTGAAATCACCAGTCACCCTGGGGCAAACACTGTAATTCTATTCCTGGTGAACTGTCAATCCAGACCTATAGGATGGAAAAGGACAAGTACGAAGAGCAGCAACAGGCATCATCAGAGAGACAAATCGGTCTGCCAAGCCCATTGCTAGGCTGAGAGGCAGAGGCATGAAAGAGATGCTACCAACAGTCTCCTTCTCTGGGGGAGTGTCAGAGCCATGACTTGTTTTGAAGTCATCAGTCAGGAAGCACAATGAACATGTACAACGCTCCTGCATGCACCTGAACCTCCCCTAGGAAGGAGCTATTCTGGACACGTGGGGAAACACACCTGGCTGGGGCAGCAGGTGCAAGAGTTAGATCCAGACTCCCACGTGTAAACAAGAGAATTCTCCTGGGGGGAGAAAGCCTTCCATTCAACCCTGTATTGGTCTACTGAACGCTGGAACCAAAGCCTGAAGGCAGCCGTGCCAGGTTTACAGGTGAACTAGGCTCAGCTGGCTCTTCCCTTAGGAAGCTCACACCCCTGGTAGAAAGCAGGAGGAGCGGGAGGAGAACAGAGAGACGCCTGTGTGTGCACACCCGAGTGCGCCGGCGCCCAGGGCTCTTCATCCTCTGCCTCTGACAGTTCATTGGACCGAGGTCGCCTGGATGGAGCACTCTGTACCCCACCTCCCCCTGGCCCCAGCCCCGGCTTGGAGCGCACCCTCTTGAGGCAGCCTTCTTAGACTCCAGACCCACCCCGCGCAGGTCTATCTGCTCCGCCCCAGCCTCTCCCTGAGCCTGGGAGTGGAGCTTCCGGAGGGAACACCCAGTCCGGAGCAGACCGCGAGGAAGGCGCAGCCCAGGCGGGTTCTCCACGTCCTGTGCAAAGGTGCCACAGCAGTGGACAGAGCTCTAGGCTCCCACACTTCTTCTCCACGTCCACACCTACTCCTGGAGAGGGTCTCGAGCCGCGGGCTGTGGTAGGGGTGGGGTTCAAGTCGCACCCCCAGCCACATATCCCCCTGCATTCGTGGTCTATGCAATCATCTTCCTAACTCCAGCTCGTCCCGCAGCTTTTGGGTTCTAAAGGCCAATTGCTGGGGCCGTGCGGGCTACTCACCCCGGGCCCTTACACTGGCCACATGAGCTGGATTGCCCGCGCGTGCTCTCCTGTAAACACACACAAACATCCATACGTGCACACACTGTAAACCGGACCTGTGTGAGATCCCGAGAGCCCGCGAGCAACCAGCCCGGACTCACACGCACATTTGGACACGTGCGCAGCGCGCCCCCACACCGCCAGCGAGCTGCACACATCCACGCGTGTAGTCCGGCGCACACACGTGTGCCCTGGAGAAGCGCGCACGGCCGCGGACATGAGGGTCCCGCATTCAAGCAAGAGCGGACACACGGCCCGCAAGCGTCTGCGACCTCAGAGCCGCGCAATCGCCCTAGAGATGCGCACCAACCCCAGCGCACCCCGCGCCGGCCTGGGCACTCCCGGACCTCATGGGCAGGCCAAGTTTCCCGAGGCGCCCATACCTTGAATATGCTGCTTGATGACATTCTCCAAGTGGTCCAGCCGTTCAATAATCTTCAGGGTGTCCCCTTTGTCGTCCTCCAGCTTCTTGTCGGGCGCTGGCTCCTGTCCCCGCACATACATGCTGGCGATGTAGTTGGTGACCCAGCCCACGTAGAGCAGACATATGATGTTGGTCATGCCGCTCAGGATCACGCAAGTGGACACCAAAGTTTTGGTCTTCCTGGTGCACACCATTCTGGGCGCCCTCCTCCATATAGAGCTCCCGGGGACCCCTCCTCGCCGTTCGCCCCGGACTGACCCGCACTCACACCCACTAGCTGCCCCCCGGGCCACTGGGCGCCCGAGCTCCTGAGTCCCGAGGTTCTTCAAAGCCCGGTCCGCGGGCTCCGCAGCCGCCGTGCCCAAGTTTGCAGCTCCCGCCGCTGGGCGCCCGGGCAGAGCCTGACAAAGGAAATGGGGTGGGCGTTTTTACCAAATTAAAAATCTCCCAGCCCTTCTCGGGGCGCTCCCGGGTGGCCGGCAGCCGCGCGCTCTGGTGTGCACGTCTGGGAAACTTTGCCACAGCCTGGGTCCGCGGCTGCCCCGCTTCCCATCCCCAGCCGCCGGCTGCCTCGGCTGAGCCACCCGCCCGCGCCGCTGGAAGGACGGCGGCAGCGGCGGCAGCGGCAGGGAGAGCGGCGGAGCGGCGCAGCGGAGCTGCCCGGCCCCCTCCGAGCGACAAGCGCCGCCACCAATCGCGCTCCGGATCCGGAGAGGGGCCGGTGCTGGGCGGCCGCGGACCCACGCGGAGGGCGCGGGGGGCGGAGTTCAGCCCCCAGGCCCCACCTGCCGGTGGCATCTGGCTCCCGCCCTGCAGAGACGCGCCTGAGGTTCCAGCCGCGCCCGCGCCGGCTGCCCCAGAACCGAAGCTCTTGGAGAGGACGCCCCGGCAGTTCCAGCCCCTAGGTTGGCATATTCCACCGCTTGGGGGATTCCACCGCTGGCTCTTGCACAGAAACCTCCTGTGTTTGGCGGTTCGCGCGCCTCAACGCCTCGTACCCGCGGCGGACTTCTCGCGCTGGTCCCACCAGCAAACTCCTCGACCCTTTTTCTGGTTTCCAGGACCTAGAAAGGCTAGTGAAGCGTAGGCCGCATCGCCTGTCCGGCCTTGCCTTTGGTTAGACCCCATGAGTGCCCACTTCTTCCTTGACCTCACTTTGCCCTCCACCCTGTGACCCCTCCAACTGCCCTCAGGTCTCCAAACCTGGCAACTGTCAAAGAAGCCAACCCTCCTAGGAATCTCCTAGAAGATTTTGGACCACCACCATCCCCCTAGAAGATGTTTGCCCATATCTGCATATCTGGATTCATTATTATTATTATTATTATTATTATTATTATTATTATTATTATTATTTAGTCTGTGCACTCCCAGGACAGAGCTGTGTCCTGTGACCCCAGTTGTCATCCAGGTGGTACCACGTTCATCTCAGTGCATAGGGAAACCCTAAACAGAAATATCCCTGGGGAAGTGGTGGGTGGGGATTAAGCTCTCTGTGAACTGCACCAGTCCCTATGCATGCTTTTTGTGAGTGATGTTAGGGAGGAGAGAACTGTGCCTGATAGCAAAGGGGCAAAGCTGGGCTCCAATTGTTGACACTATTTTGTTTGTCATTAGAGCAAATATTCATATTATCCCCTTCTCCTGAACTCACTTCTCAGCACCTGAACAGAATTCCTTTAAATAAAAATACAAATTTCTATCCTCTTCTCCATCTGTGGGGTGCACTTCCCTGGCCCGAAGAGCCAGGAAGGCAGCTTACTGCATGCTCACCTTATGCACCCAACTGGCCTTTGTAGTAGTCCTCAAGGTGGCTCCTTCAAGCAGTATCTTCTGGATTCAAAGTACAGGCCCCACAAAAAAGGGAGGACACAAAACCACAGAAGGGGCACTTTATCGCCATCAGCCAAGGGAACTTCAATCACTGCTTTGCTTACAAAAAACCCCAAAAGATGCTGTGAAAATAGACGTCAACCAGGGATCCTGGAAGATTCCTCTTTACCCATAGCTGGAAGAGAGAACAGTTAAGTGTGGGTTGTGGGAGAGTAGAGAATAGTATGTATGTGTCAATAAATATGAGGAGAGAATATGCACTGTTTCTAAAATAAATTGAAGTACAGAAATGTCTATCCATTAGGGAATAAAAACTGCCTCTCCCTTTCTTTTCCTCTGAAAATATAATCAGCTCACAATATTCCTCCGGCTGGATGAATTTACAAGCAACAGCCTTGAGTACAGCTAATGACAAAGGTCTAATGCTTCCTTCTGTTCTACACACTCCCAGGAGGAGTTCTCAAAGTTCAGCTCCTCCCAGGGTCTTCCTAAAACACCACAGGGCTAAAGAAGAGAAGTACTCATTTTTCACATTCTTAATGGGGGAAGAAAAAGCCACAAGTTTAAAAATAAGGTTCGAGAAGAAAACAAAGTTATTGTATGACCTTAAATTTTTGTCCAGCTGATCCTCTAAGATAATATGTAACTGTGGAGGGGATGAATGTAACAAAAGAATACAAAACAGGATTGCCTCTCTGAAAGGTCACAGGGTCAAGTTGACCTGGAGGTGGTGCAGCCAGACTCCAGGGCTCTAATCCCTGATCCACCAGCTCTTAGTTATGTGAGCTAGGACTAGTTTGAAAATATTACTGGGGCTCAATTTCCCCATGTGTCAAATGTAAACTAGACTAGTTGAAGGACTGGTTGTGAAGATTAAATGAGAGAATGCACCGGAAAAAGCTTTAGTTATTACAGGACACACAATGAGTGCTCAGGATCAGGTGAGTTTCTTTCCAGGGTGTGGTCCTTCTCCTTCGGAGCCAGAGCTCAACTCCATGAACTCCATCCTGCTGTTTAGCAATGCTTGGTTTCTCCACCAACTAATATCAGTGCTCTCTCCCGAATGTAGGCTCTTAGGAACTAAAGCTATATGGGCAGCAAGGTACTCAGCTTGCCTACCTGGGCTCCAGCACATTGGTTTTCTATTCATAATGTCTGTCTTCACCATCAGTAGTGCAGTGATGTGCATAGGTTGATAGGATGCTCCAAATGGAGAACTGGATTCAGGAGCTGTTGCCCCTAGTACCCTCAAATTTTCACTTAGGACTCCCAACCCCTTGGTTACAAACAAGTACATTGGAAGGAAACACAAAGGCTTTGCCCACAAAGGTTTAATAGTCACAGGCCAGAAAAGAGTTAGCCTCCATGTAATCCCTCCTGAAAACAATACCTGAGTAGAGATTTATATCTTTGGCACTCAATTCAATTACATTCAATCTAACATGTAATTACGGAGCCCCTGAGGTTTTGCCTAATGACCCATTGTCCTGAGCCCTGTCCAGTTTGCTTCACACTTGTGGCTACAACCTGAGCCTCATAGCCTCAATGAGGGCCTCTTTTCTGATCCTCATAAGCTGCTAAAACTCATCCTTGAAGTGGAAGCATGTTTCTGATTCTCAACTTAGGTCGTTTATCTAACCCCTAAGTGTTTCCTCACCTTTATTTTAAATAAATCCTGTGTCAGGGGGTCACTGTGAAATTAATCAGAGAATGATCCTGAGCAGGCCCAGCAGAGAATCTAGTATAATGTATTTCTTTAAGCTTATGCCCAGCATTTGAACCTGAGGTCTCCTTCCGCTCCTGCTGCAAGAGGGAAGTGAGTACCTTGAAGAATCTACGAAAAGGGCTGGAGATCCTTGACAGGATCTTCCAAGGACAACCTTTGGATTTCACCCACCTTTTATAGTGGGTAGGCAGCTGCCTTTCATGTGATTCGAACGAGAGCTAAATAGGATTTCTTACCCACAAAAGCAGCCAGCCACACTGCCATCCCACCAATACTAAGCCTTTTTTCAGAATATCTTTGATTCTGGAATTGGAAAAGCCAGTCATTAATGGATACATTCTAATTGAGGTACCCTAACCAGGAGGTTAAAAAGGAACAATGGACCCATCTTGGCCAATGGCAGGGATCCACTCATCAAAGAGTGATGTTAGTGGGTCATCTACATCCACCAGATGGCAGCACTATGCAAAGCCTTGGGCCCCGAGGCAGCAATTGAGATTCCGGGGCTACAGGACAAAAATAGACCCTGAAGGTGGAAATCCTCAATTCCTGGTCTGGCTGCATGGAAAGTAAGGTTGCCAGGTCCCTAGGAGAAAAGGGGCTTCAAGCAGGGATGGATGAGAGGTTCAGAGATAGGAACAATAGAACCAAGACTGGATTCTGCCAAGCCACAGAACTGGAATGTCATTAACAATAAATTTTAAAAACAAACAAACAAAAACAACCTTCTAGGGGATGGAAGGAAAACAAAGGGAAAAGAAGAATATTTGTTTAGTATATATTGTATCAGGCCTAATGTTTTTCATATGTTGTCTCTTGAGCACAGGCTAGGGAGCCAAACAACTGAGTTCATGTTCTAGTTCTGCAATTTACTAGCTGTGTTATCTTGAGCAAGTCACTTAACCTCTCTGTGCCTTGGTTTCTTCATCTATAAAATGCGGACAATAATAATAATATCTCCCATATGGAGATGTTGTGAGGATTAGATAAATTTATGTATATAAAACACATGAAAGGCACTATATAAGTATTAGCTATTGTTATTATTACTATCTTCAAGCACAGAAGTATCTGAGAGGTAAATGAAGGAGAGAAGACACAGCCACCCAAAGAAAATTTTCCTCTAAGTAGAATCCAAGGCTCTTAGAAATAGACTCTTGGCTCCTCTTCTTTCATCTTATTGAAGGGCCCAAAGCAACTCCTAGCTGAAGTGCAGAGCAGATGCTGATAGGAATCCTGAACCTAGACTATCTCATTTAACCATCTTCCCATTTATGCACCCACTTGTTTCTGAGTGCCTATTCTGTGCCAGACCCAGTGCTAAGGGGTACTGGTCTGTGGAGGTGACTGAGAGACCTGCACCCCTCCTCCCAAGACCACTGTGTCATGGAGGAGGCCAATAGGTAAACAACTGTAATACACTCTGATAAGCTCTAATCTGATGTATTAATTGATACAAAAGAGAAAGGCGCCAACAGTTAATAGAGGCACCAAGCTCCGCCCCCAAAAGTAATTATGTAACTTTTGAAAGGCTCCACTTCCATTCAATCACTAGACAGTTCTGCTGAGTGAAAATTGGTTCTTTAGACCTAGAGGAAAATATTTGCAGGATGTTCAATAGACCAAGGATTGGCATTCAGAATATATGAAAAAAATCATATAAAACAGAGAAGCAAAAATACCCAAATGGAAAAATGGGCCAAGAATATGAGGAAACAATTAACTAAAGAGAAAAAATAAATATGTATCTATTAAGTATATGACAAGATGTTTAAACATGTTAAAAATCAGGAAATACACTTTTAAAATATAAATACCATATCTCACCTTATCAGATTGACAAATTTAATGTCACAAAGTATTAGAGAGGATGTAAGAGAAGTAAGTACTCACATATCCTGCTGGTGAAAGTGTAATTTGTATAATCACTTTGGAATGCATTTCAACATTGATGATGAAATTAAAAATGCACACATCCTATGACCTTGGACTCAAAGTGTAAGTTGGGTCATCACAAGTTGGGTGCTTATTAGAAATGCAGAATATCAGGCCCATCCCACACCTACTGATTCAAATATGCATTTTACCACAACTCCGAATGAGTCATATATACAAAAAAAGTATGAGAAGCAATGCATATTAAATGGTTAACTATAAACTTTCTTTAGGAAAAGAACTGTAAGTAATAATAGTGGCCAACTTCTGAACTCTTTACAGGTTCATCTGTAATGTCTGAATTTTTACAATGAATATTTCTTAATGAAATACTTCCAAAGTTTTAAATACTATTTTTTTAAGTTAAAAAATGATTCCTTTAATTAAGCTGAAATCTGCTTCCCATCAGGTCCTGCTTTGTGACCTGAGCTAGTCTTGTAACTACTTTAAACCTGTTTCCTTATCTATAAAGTAGGGATAGCTATTACACTCAGCAAACAAATGGCCAGCCCAACCTCACACATTAGTGGACTTTGAGCACATCATACCAAATACAACTCAACCTTTGCATTCATAATAACCATTCTTCATCGTCAAGAAAATGGCCAACTTGTACGATTTATGGCCATAGAGAAGAGAGCAATACCATAGGAGCAAGATTTTTGCCAACTGCAGAAAATACACACATACTCATATCCAACACATGTGTGCATGTGCATGAGCGTGCGTGCACACACACACATTCTTGAACTACTTATGCTACTTGTGTTTCCTATAGAAAAAAAATAAAGGAATCACCCATTAGATTGTGAGCTCTTAGAAGACAGGGATGGCCCTTCATGTCTGATACCCCTATAGTGTCTTGCTTCAAGAAAGTTGCAGTAAATACATGTTAAATGGAAAAAAAAATGGAATCATCAAGGTACGTAACCAGTTCCACCATGTAGTGAGGGCAAGAATGTTATCAACCACCACCTCTTTCTTTTACTCACTCAGAGACATTTCTTAGTTGTGTATTTTCCATAAATAACATCTTTATAGAGCTATCTGCTAGTAGAGATGCAGTAAAAGATTTTATAAATGTTTTGATTCTCTATTCTTTAAAAGGAAAGCAGTAAAACATAGTGACTATACACATGTAACCAGATGGACTTGGTTTGAATTCTGGATCTGCCCTTTACTAGTTCTGTGAAAGTGGACAAGTTATAAGTTCTTGTATCTCAATTTCCTCATATATAAATGTAATATCTATCTCATAGGGTTGTTGTGAAGATGACATGAAATAACATTTGTAAAGCTTGCTATTCAGTTTGTGGTAGGCATCAATAAATGTTAGTTTTAATAGTACATAACACTTTTATTTAAATAATAAAGCATGCTATTTCATTGCCAATCCATAATTATGCATATTCCATAGCACATATTCAGGAACTTAACCCTTCTGCAGCCCAGGGACTAAATATGTATTTTCAATGTTTTATTATTTAAAGAAGTATCAGTTTTCTATACAATTATATAAGTAAAACAAGTAGAACTACACAGAACAGATTTTCTCATCTGTAAACTGGGCATTATAATATTAATATTATCATGAAATCAAGACATGTGAACAGTGGCCTGTAGGTTGAACAGTACTAGTGTACCTACCCTACCTGCCCTAGAGATATAGGTGGTCTAACGAGACACAATACTGTTGGGTCAAATATTAATGAGTAAAAGTGGTAGAGGGCTTTTAACTCCAAGTCCAGTACTCTTTCCATATACTCCATCCCTCCTAAATATCTGTTAAGGGATACCTATCTTCAGTGAAGGAATTACTGGCTGATTAAGACTCAAAAGTGAGTGATCTCTTGAAGTATTTGCATCTGCAAAGAGGATTGGTGCCAACAGAAGCACTTTCAAACCCTAATTGGACATTGTCCCCTGAGCAAGGAAAAGAGCTACTAAATTCCCCATTTCCGAGAGAAAGAATCTGGTTGCTGAAGTGGAGGGAAGGGAAGTCAATATGTGTCAAGCCCCTAGCTGATGGCAGAAGTATAGTCACAGATTTGCTCATATCCATGAAAGGTGCTTCCCTGAAAACGCTTGTGTGGGCTTCCAGAAGGCAGGAAGAGGAGAAGCTGGGATGGTGAAATGCCCTTCTTCTTAAGAAAATAACTGGAGGTTACCCCGATGCCCAGATAAAAGGATAGAAAGCTCCTTCAGCTGCATCACAACGCGGAACCCTCCTTCTCAAAGCCTCAGAGGTACAGCACAGGACCTGTGTGATGGACTGCTGGTGCCAGCCAGCCAACAGAAGCAAATGCCCTCTTCAGGATATGATGGTGTGGGGCATTATTGGCCCTTAAGTATGTTCTGGGCTTCGCTGCCAACCAGACAGTAAATAAAATATTTAGCAAACACATAACCTTCTCACAACCGCAAAGTGACCAGCTTGTTCAGAACAGAGTGATTGCTGTAGAAAGCACAAATTGCAAGTGGCAAGAAGCAGCTGGGAGACAGTCAACAATCTGCTTCCTATGACAGAGCCAGAGACCAGAGACGAAGACAGCTTGCATTTACAGCAGGTCCAGAGGCCCTCCTCAGAGAATTGTGTAATTTGTCATCAAAGGACTTCTGTAAACTTAGTTCTAAGACAAATGCACATATAAGAACAAAGTACTCAAATGGATGATTCCAGATAAAACAGCCTCAGCAGGTGCCAATGGATAGGCTGATGTGCAGGATGTATTTACAGATATCAATATAATCATTCTCTGACAAAGCCCAACCCCAAAGAATATCAGGTATTTATCAGTAATTCTCCACTGTGCGTGGGCTCCCTTATCCAAGCATCTGCAAGCACAGTGAGAGAGCTGTTGGACTCCAGAATAAAGTGCTTAGGACTCCGTATTCTCAAGTAGTTTGACACACATGGCATATTCCTTGCCGTTGCACCCTAACTTCATTACAGGGTAACTGAAATGTTGAATGGGTAGGTCCAGCATTGTAAGGTTGTGTTCATTCATAAAACTTATTTCTGTAAGCCTTAACAGGTAACATTGCTATTTGGATGTATTCTGATACCAGAATACAACAGTGCAAATTCATTAATTTCCTAATAAGTTATCAAAAATCTCACTTCCCACTCACTCTTCAACCATGGGAATCATCTCCAATTTGCTCTCGATAATGTTGCCAATGATTAAAATGTGGTTAAATCCAGTGGCATTCATTTCTCAGTCCTCATCTTACTTAACTTTTCAGTAGCTTTTGACAATTAAATTTCTCTTCTTTCTTAAAACATTCAATTTTCTTAGTTTCTAGGACAACATACTTTCCTGGATTTCCTCATACTTCTTCCCACTGCCAACCTCTCTTTTTTTTATCTGGCCATTAAGTGTTGTAGCTCTTCTAGATTTCATCCCTGCCTCTCTCCTTTTCTTCCTGTGTTCTGTCTGACCCTAGCCAATTTCATTTACACCCCAAGCATCAATTACTCTCTATAGACAGATGATTCTAGCCAGGTCTCTCCTCCAAGCTCCAGACCAGTATATCCAATTGCCTGCTAACATTACTCCTTAAATGACTCAAAAACATCTCAAGATAAAAATGGCAAAACCAAACTCATGAGCATGCCTTCCTCACTACCTTCCAAATCTGGTCCTCTTTCAGTGTTCGCCATCTCAGTGACAGTCAGCATCCATTCAGTTGTGCAAACCAAAAGCCCAGAAGTTATCCTTGACAATTCCCTCCCCTTTGGGCTCCTCATGCCCACATGACCAAGTGATATTGGTGTTAAGTACTAATTATGTCACAAATCCTTCCACAACTCTCCACGTCTTCTACCACGGCCTTAACTGAATTGTCTTCATGTCTCACCTGGACTATTAACTAGTAAACAACCTAACCCTATCAGCTCCCAGAGGGCAGAAATGGGTCTCTGAGTTTTACTCACAATAATATCCTCAAAGCCTATCACAGTACTACATAAATATTTAATAAATTAATGAATAACATTTCTATGCAAATTACATATTGTCTGTTGGTGTCAGAGAACAATAAATCTGACACATAAGAATCTCCAGATAATTAAAACTTGATTTATTTGTCCTTAATAGTTTAATCAGTTTGAAAAGAATCTTCCTAAAATATAGTAGCACATGTTGTTTTTCTTCTTTCAGCATAGATAAAATCAAACTGTCATTATTCTAAGATGATTATACAGAGGACTCCAAATAAATGCCAATTTATTATCATTAATAAGGTACTTTAACAGCTTGCTAGATACTCATATATGATCAATAAATGAAAATCAATTGTTTTTCTATACTCTAAAAAATAATTTGGGGATAATGAAAAAATTACATTTATCATAGCAACAAAAAATATACCTAAAACACAAGATAGCAAAAGTAGTCATACAGCCACTTTTCACTTAATGACCTACCTGTTTGACGACCACTCAGACTATGACCAGTTCCTCAGCACAAGGTGTCCCCTTTCTCAGTTAGTGTGAGTCTCAGTAACTCCCTTTCTCAGTCTTTGACTTGTTCCCATGGCAGTTAGTATTCACTACACAAAGTGTTTACAATCACTCAAGACCACACATTTCTTCTGTAAGTGTGGTGTCGCATGTTGAAAAATGCATACCCTATGGCATCACTACACACTACAAGAAATCCACTTTTAAGCTCCTCGCTTATCGACTAAGGCACTTAATGACCTAGTTGTAGGAACAAACTTGCTTGTTCAGTAGGGAGTGCCCGTACTTCCAATGGCCATATTCCCAGCCAGTATGTCATAACTGAGCAAAAAGTTGAGGTCTGGCCTTTCAGACCGACTCCACTATCTTCTACTGAAAGATTTTTTTTTTTTTCTAATGGGCATCCCAGATGGAACTCTAATGTCTGGAGTAAGTAAACTCAGTGGAGGCCAGGAGTTCAAGATAATTGGAAGAGGAGATAAGGGATCTAAGTCCTCACAGAATGGAGGCCTGAGGGGCCTCCCCCCACTTCAGACGATATATTTTCCTACTGCAGCCTTCTAGACCTTAACCAAATAACATTGTTTTAAGTGTATTACACTAACAACAACAAAATAAGTCACCTGAAATAGGAGACGTACAGAAGTCTTTCAACAACACAGCTCCCTGGCCAGACTTCTGACACCACCCACTGTGAAAGGTACCCCCTGCCTCAGGGATGAGGGATCGTGCCGGAATGTCTGAGAACCAGGGAGCTGGAGGGTGTCAGTCCAACTGAAGAAGGGTGGATCTAAGCCTGCACACAATAGGGAACTTTCCACATCTTGTCTAGGCTGGGCCCACAGTGGTGAAGTTAGGGGACCCAGTGAGGAAACTCGAGAGTTCCTGGGCCGAGATCACTTGGCTGCTGTGCTTTTCTGAGGAAGTTCCCTGGCAGCTGTGACCTTTCTAAAATGGCCAGGCATTGTAGAAAATGTTCTGGCAGAGCTTCCAAAGGAGGAGGCCCACGGCCGTCATGGCGGTTTGTCGTCTTGCCTCAGCCCCTGTTCCAGGTTCACTGATGAGAGGTGACGGGATTTGACCAATCCACAGTCCCTCCACTCCGGCAACAACTGCAAGGCCACCTCCTACAGAGGCAGCCACAGACCCGCCCCCGGAGACCGCAGCAGGAAGACCGAGGGCCACACTAAGCAGCCATCTTGGGATGTTCCACCAACAACTCCCAGGAGCTTCTGAGAATGTGGAGGCATTTGTTTTTCCTGGCTTTTTAACTCATTTCCCATTTGCCCGAAGAATAGTCACCGGGGGCACTTATGGCTGCAGCTTTTACCCCCAAATAACTTGCAGATTATAGCCCTAAACTTACCCCCAAAGTTTGCCATGAAATATCTCACTTTTATTATTATTTTTGCTTTGTTCTTGAATGTGGATAGCCTTTGGAAACAAATGACATCATTCTATTCGTAGCGTTCTGTTTTTAGTACGGTACTTCCATTTATAAAATGTAGTAATTCTCAATTACTGAAAATGTCAAATCCTAGGAAACATAGCACTCCTAAGTGTGAAAAACATTATTAAATTATGATCATCAGATACATTTCTGTTACATTAGGATTAGAGACAAGTTCTGTTTAGAAATAACTCCAAGAACAGTTTTTATATTTTATTTTCCCATTGAAAACCAGCCAGCTTTGCTTCAGCCTCAGAGAGCCTGTTTGTGTAAAATGAGATGAACGTGGCCGTGAGCTGCACTTTTTTCTAACTGGGACATTACAGGGAGGTTATTTAACATCACACTTTGTTGTTGACTCCAATTAATCACTAAAGTTGATCCAATACGAGGTTAAAGTGGGAGGATGCCATTGGGGTAGGCCTATCTGCCTTTCCATTGAATAATACCAACCTCCTAAGTAATTCAGATTTGCTTATTTTAATATTTTTAATGTGTGTTTTTCCTTAGAATCATGTCACTTTTCACAATTGCTAGTTTGTTTGTTTTTTTGTTTTGTTTTTTTTTACCCACTGCACTCCCAAATTCTTTCTGAAATTGTTACTCTTAATCTGCTACAAACTGGGAAGCAAACAGCTGAATTATTAGAATTGGATGTAAATGAGGCAAAACAGACTTCAAGAGAGGTACTGAGGGACCCTCCTGCGAATGAAGTACTCAGGGGCTTGACACCTGCACCGGTTCACTGATGTCCTGCTTCTTAACCTCCTCACTGGTCCAGCTGCTCGCATTCCTGACCCCACCCATCAATTCTCTCATAAGTCATCCAGAGGGATCTCCTAAAACTTCAAAATTAATTCTGTCACACACACACCCCTTCCCTCTCAGAACCCTTCAGTGGCCTCCCATTGCCCTCAAGATGAAGTCCAACCTCCCTGACAATCCTGCCAGATCTGGCCCCCCCTACTTTCTTCCTTCACCTCTTCTGGGCCGCTCTTACCTCACCACATCACCTCAGTTAATCTTACAGGTTTCATCTGAACCCCTCTTCTAGAAGCCTCCCTGACCCCCTGAACTAAGTCATGTGTCCAACTCTGAGCCATAGCCCCATCCAAACATTTAGCCCCAAATCGTAACTACATACTATTAATAGCATTATACAATTTGTGGCTCCACCATTTACTAGCTGTGTTGTCTGGGGCAAATTACTTAACTTTGCTAAGCCTCAATTTCTTTATCTGTAAAATGGAGATAATTATTTCACCTACCTCTTCATCTCACAGTGAAGATTGGGTGGTGCACATAGAACACTTAGCACAATAAATACGATTATTATTCTTTGGTTATCTGTCTTCCTCATTACAATGTAAGTCCTTTGAGGTCAGGAATCATGCCTGTCTTAGGCTCACCATGGTACGCACAGCACTCCAAAATTCAGCACAGAATCTGGAACATAGCTGTTCAATTATATGCTGAATATTTCCTGAATGAATCAATGAATGAATGTCCATTTCCCGCCAAAAATCTGCAGGGGCTCCCATTTCCAACTTGAACACATTTCCATTCTTCTGCATGGCGTTCTTCAACCTGCACCAACCCCAGCCTCTTCGGCTTCTCTCTGCTGCACCTTAAGAGCTGTCTGATAAAATTCCCTTTATGTTCTCTCCCTTCACCAAATCCTCCCTTGCAGCCTGGGTCCTCCCTCCAGCGAGCTGTGCCTCCTAGGTAGGTCCTTTGGGAACGCCCACTTGACACCACTCACTTTGTCCTTAGCCATTCCCCAGCTCCCCTCTAGCTAAGATACAGTGGCCTCGAAGGCAAGCTCAGTTCCATTTCTCCTTTTGGACCCCATCCCCACCCCGGGCCTTGGTCGGGGTCTCTCTGCCTCCTGCTCCTTCCAACGGGCCAATCCTTTTGATCATGATCTCTCTAAGATTCCGTCCTTCCAGTGTTTACTCTGAGTTCCGGAGCTTCACCACGCCTCACTTAAGGTATTGACTTTTCAATTCACAATAAATTATTCAGCAGCTCATTTTCAACCAAAAGCCTCTTTTCTTCGGCACCAGCTCTCCTCCAGCCACCCTCTCGGGGCAGCCTTTACAGCTAATGACATGTTTACAATCTGTGCTCCACCAGACATTAAAGAAACACAGCACAGTCCAGGATGATAAAGGGCTGCTTGGGGTTCCCAGCCGTGGGAAGGGCCACTCTCCTGCTTATAGAGAACAGGGCACGCTGCCTGCACTATGGAGGATCCACACGCAGAAGGGGTAGGGGTGCTGGTTCAAAGGTAAGACTTTTCTGGAACTTTCCAAAGCTCCCTGAAGTGCAGCCCAGTAGCTGATGGGCAGAGAAGAATCTGATTCCAATCAATCCTAGGCTTGAGGAATTTCAGTGTCTGTACCATTGGGTTGATGTAAGGAAGGAAAGAATATAAGAAATCATGATTTCTCGGTGATCAGGGGCATATGAGGAAGCAAGTGCATGGGGCCACATGGAATGATTGCCCTTAGGACTGGGGTTTCAGGTGAAGCCTTCCTGTCCTGCTCACAGGACCATAGCAGCCTCCATCTCAGCCCTGCCTGCCAATGACCTTGCAGGCCAGCACAAGCTCCCTCCCTTCATGATGTTCCTGCCCCTGGCACCCCAGTTCCTCTCCTCTCCGTGTTCACCTCAGGCCTCCCAGGCTCCCAGTTGGAGGCCCCACTCTTAACCTGAGTGTGCCTCTGACCGCAGGTCATTTATATAGTAGATTCCGGGTCAGTGGGCCCTTTCAGATGTAATTTACGTGGTCGGTAATGGGATAAGGCCAGAGAACTCTAACACGGAAAGTCATAGACAGGGAAGGAGGCTCCCCGTTGTCATAGATGTTGCTGACATCTATCACTTCAGTTTCTTTATAATTACTTAATCAACTAAGCCCCAGCCTGAGGGTTTATTGTAATGACTACCTTCAAGGGATTGACCCTAAGAATACCAGAATTGAGGGGTGTTCGCAATGAGGCAAGTGACAAGATTTCCTTGGATCCCAATGGCACCACAGAAAAGGTTAAAAGCAATAACAAAACAGAGCAAATAACAAGGATACAGCACGTGCAACAGTGAGAGGAGAAAAGGAAATTAGTCGACACTGACACAGATCCCGTCTGTCCCTCCTGGTTCCTTTCTCTTTCACTGCACGCTGAAAGGATGCAAAGTCTGAGGGGACAGAACACCGTACCAGGGGCACCCGCACTTCGGCAAAGCTGATGGAACAAGGATTGGGCACCTCTTGGCCAGTTGTTAGCGCAATCAGATTCTCTTTCCCAGGAATTTGTGACTGAGACGCAGAAGACTGAGTCTGTTAGCAGTGGGGAATAAAGGAGGGTAGGGGTGCGTAGCTGGGCCACCGGACCACCATTTTAGGGCAGCCATGATGGGCTACCTGCAATGAGAGAGAGAGAGAGAGAACAGTTGCATTTCATGAGGTTCCCCTGAATCCTAGTTAAGCTTCACTGAATGGATATTCTTGCCACCCAAAGATCCCTGACTTATTCAGACCTTGAATGCATATTTTCAAGTTGCTCACAAACTTACTAAAGAAATAATTTACCTGGCAGTACAAGCTAAAATAACTAACATGTAATGAGCACCTATAAGTGTCAAAGCTATGGTAAGCGATGGATTAGAACACACCGGTTCTAATCTAAATAATCCAACAAGATTGACAGGTTTGCAACCACACCACAGCTAAGGACACCAGTGCTCAGAAAGCTTAGGTCACCACTACAAGGTCCTGTAACTAAAAAGTGTCAGAGCTGGGACATGACCCACATGGGGCTGACTGCAAACCCACGTTCTGCAGCCTCCACGCTCCTCTGTAGTGTGAAAGGATGTGCAGGTCTGCATCAATGAAGGTTCCAAATAAATGAAGCACGCCCTTCGAGGTGGCAAAGAGTGTTTATTTTTCAAACATGTTAGTTGGAAATCCTAAAACTTATGAATGTGTGAGCTTTTCCTGCCTACTTAAACTGATCACTCATGAGTAAGTTTTCTGATTGGTTCATTTATTTAAAATACATGGAGGACCTACTATTTGCCTGGAACTATGCTAAGAGCTAACGATACAAAGTTGCATAAAATAAGACACCTGCTCTCAAGGAGTTCATAGTCTGATATGGAAAATATTAAAATAATATGCATAATCATAACCATAGTTAACATCTATGGCTAGCCAGTACATTACCTGCATTATCTTAATCTTCAAAATAAATCTGTGCAGGAAATATTATCATATTATTATCATTATTCTCCTTTTACAGAAAAAACTGAGTTTCATAGAGTCCAAGTAATTTACAGCTGCTAAATATTGAAGCAGAGCAAACTCATAAAATCCACCTAGCAACTGAGCTATCAGCACTACACTCTACAGTTTCTTCCAAGTAACAAATAGTTGCAAGAAGTTTAATCAGGACAAAGTAAAGTCAGACACTGGCCAGTGGTCCCAAGGAAAGAGTAATCAGGCAAGTAGGAGCAGGATTTCACCAGGAGGCAAGGGGGACCATCCAAAGAGCCAAGGTGGGGCAAAGGCAGAGGAGCAGGAGGTCCAATTCCCAGGTATAGGACAAGTCAGTCATGGGGAGGTAACAGGGAGCCTAGGGAATACGGTCAATACTGTAACCGCGTGGAGCAGTGTCAGATGGTTGCTGGTCTTATCATGGTGGCCACTTCTGTAGGCACATAAACGTTCGATAACTATGGTGTACACCTAAACGAATATAATATTGCATGTTAGCTCTATTTTAATAAAAATTTTTTTTTAAAAAAAGAGCATATGTAAAGTACAGAGATGTGAACGTGCATTGGGCACCACGAGAGCTGCCCACAGCTTCATGTATTTGGAGCACGGATGTGGGGAGAAGGACACGGGAGACAGCAGGGCGCGAAGAGGGCAGAAGTACTGAGAGGGCCCAGATGTGGAGTAACTCACATTGTGCCTAACTTTCCCGGAGGGAACTAGGAGTCAATGGCAGTGTCAGGCCGGAGGGAGAATGGGCTCATCCTTGTGTTTTAGAAAGATTATTCAGGCTGCACTGTGGAGGGTAAGAGCAAAGGGTTAGCGGTTTTGGAAGGGGAGGAGGGCAAGAAGGAGGTGATACTGTCCCTGCAGGGACACATGGAAATGGGGAGGGGGTGCATGTGTGCATGTGTGCACGTGTGTGTGTGTGTGTATGCGTGTGTGTGTGTTTGGGGGGCAGTTACAATAAATGGCTGAGAATGCAGCCCGTGAGTCCATAAACATTACACATCCTGCTGTAGGTGGTGCTCAGGGAGAAGCCCCAGAAAAAGAGACACTCGGACGCCATTGCAGACATTGCTCTCCTGCACCATTCCTCACCCCTCTCCCAGCACGCACTCATTAACAGTCTCAAGGCCCTGCCTCTAAGGGCCAGTCTCGCCGCCTTTTTCTTTTAACTGGGCGCTATCCGTCTTTGGATCCCTGGCACCTACCCCTGAGCTCAGAATAGAGTGGGTGATGGCCAATGTTTGCTGAACCCAAAGAAACTACTTAATCCTGCAAAGTACATGTTTCCTGTGTAATGCCCTTGACTTGAGTGGAATCAGTTGATGTCCTCCCCACATGTGACCTGGACATTAAGCATTTCTCCCAGGTTGCAGTGAAGTTGGTGATGTCTGCTTGGCTCCCTCAGCACATTAGAAACACTACGTTTCATCACCAGTTGCCATTCTCTTCCAAAACACTTTATACTGCCCAGCATCCCCTGGGTGATCAGAGCAAATACAGTGTCTTTACTGCATCTCGCTGTCGCTTGGAGTGCACGGCAAGGCTTCATGGAACGCTCCCACAAGCTCACATTCCCTTGTACAATGAGTCTGCATCTCCACTAACTGGCCAGTCACCGTGCTCCCTCTGCTCTCGCTTCCGCTCTCGAGCACGTGCTCACCCACCGTGACAGTCATCGGTGTTGTCCGACAAGCATTTGCACTAGCAGGTGCCTCTGGCCACACAGTAGGATGGTGCGTGACCCCTCTGTGGTTGGGCAGGGCCGCGTGACTGGTTTTGAACCAGGTGAGAAGCGCTGTGTGTCACCGTCAAATCAGAGCCTTTGCTAGTCAGTGCAGCACTCCCCAGAGGCGTTCCTTTCCTGCCGCCATGGTAGCCAACAGGGTCTCAAACGGTGGCTCCTCCACTTGCCTGGGTCCTGCAGTGAGGAGCTGCTGGGAGCCAAGCCCAAGTCCATCTGTGACAGGCATAGAACATGAAGAAGAAAAATCTTTCTTGAACAGCTGCTAAAATTTGGGAGTCGGTTTTTACTGCACATAACCTAAACGCTCTCTCTCTCTCTCTCTCCCCCTCAACCAGAGCAACTTTGTATTTATCTGTTTTATATATTAGACTTTTGTGTAAGATTTTGTTTGACAAATGGGTTCAAGAGAGTTTCAAAACTGAAACTTTGGGGGTTCCCCGGTGGTGTAGTGTCTAAGCTTCAACACTCTCAACCAACATGACCTCGGTTCAAATCCCAGCCAGGGAACCACACACACACACGCACAAAGGTTTAAAAACTGGAACTTTGATTTCTGAGAACCTTTTTCAATGAGAAATCGATGATGCTATACAGATTCTTCCAACACTCCAGCTGTCTTCTCTGTATTTTGACTCGACTTCATTTCTATACGCTTTTCTTAATTCGATTGGTACCTCCCATAGAGGTTTACTTTCACATACAATTTTATGTCAACTTTTGGGTCTCAAAATAGTGACCCACTTTTTCTTCACCACACATGACTTCACTTATTACAGCCATCAAAACAGACTCACCTGCCGAAGCTGACAGCCCCAGTCTGACAAGGTGAGACTTGTTGCAAGCTGTCTCCACACTGTCTCTGCTTCCCTGAGACACAAATGAAAATGTATATATCTCACTTTAAATTCACAGCTTGTCTGAGCATTTTACTCAACTAGTACCCCTTATTATCCCTGGTCAGAGTTCTATGTAAGGAAGCTTTCCAATAAATTTATTGATGAGTTCTTTGAAAATAGTGCATACATGTAATACCAACATTTTTTGATAGTCTGGTGACTTAAGGAACCTCTTTTTTACAAGACCGACTTAAATCAGAATGGTCCTTTCACTTTTATAGATGGCTTACATGAGATACCAACTGGAATCTTAGAAATAGATTATATCAGTAATTATCAAATTTTGTTGTGTCTAATCATCAATCTAACAATCTCCCCCAGTTCATCTGGTCTAAAGTGATGGCTTGGAATCCATATTTTTAACATGGTGACTCTGATGCAGGTCATCACAAAACCATAATTTGAGACATTCTAGACATTTGAGCCTTTTTAAACTGTAAGAGTCTGTGGTTAATTTCAAATTCCAGATATGTAAGAGATTCAAAACGTTTAGCTAAACGTACCACAGGAAAAGCACTGTTCATTTCCAAATATTTCTCCCTTGTTGGTGGAACTGAGGAATGGTAATGAAGGAGCTATGATTTCACCCCACCAGTAAAGGCCCTAAAGGAGCCTGGAAGGAAGGTCTCTTACCTAATGGCACCAGTGATGCCAAGGTGAGTCCAGAGCTGGTGAGGTGTTATGATGGGTGACTCAAGAACACAAAAGGGTTGACAAACCAAGGTGAGGAAGGGGTCCAAAGTAGGTTTTGAAAGTAAAATACAAAGACTTGAAATGAAAAGGTGGACATGCAGGTGGCAGATCCATGCAGTTAGCTGGAAGAGAGATCTAAGTGAGTCCTAGAGATAGACACAATGACTTGGATATCAAGTTATGCCTTGCAGTAGACTAAGGCAAGCCAACAGAGATGAACTTACACAATGATCCCTGGAGCAAGGGTAAAGGGTTTTTAGGAACTAGATCCAATAAAAATTGGTTTGGGCTTTAATCAAAAGTGGCCAGGATGAGAAAAGTCAGAGGACCAGTATAACTCATGACCCAAGGAGAACCACGAGTTGAACCCAACAAATCTGGTTGTTAAGTTAAAGGGTTGACTCAATGGGGTTAGAAATAGGAGACAAAGATACAGAAACCAGAATGGAGTAAAGAGTAAAACACAGCAGGAGTGAAGGAAGAAGTCAAAGACAGTTGTCCTGCTTGTAGTTGTGAGACTGGTCTCTCAGTTTTATTGCCTCCATGTAGTGTGTTGGGGTGACCTGGTTTGAAGACAAATAAGGCAGGTGCTGACTTGACATCATGGGATCACAGAGCAGGTGGGGTGCTTGGGTCCAAGACCTGCTTTTACCACCAGAACCCAGCTGAGGTCTATTCATCCAGCCTGGCAACCAGAGCTGAGATAACAGATGTCAAATGCAGCACTGAGGAATCAAGGAAGACGGGTGGGGCTGTTTGGAGTACGCAACTTGCTAGGCTCATGTTCGGCAAACAAACACAGCCTAATAGGAAAAGAAAAGGTTTTGAGAACAGGAAGGGCAGGACTCTCCCCTTCCTCATCTTCTCTCCCCTCCCGATACAGAATGCCTTTGCAGAAACAATGGACCATGGCCCAGTAATTCCACTGAGGCTGTGTTGTTTCTCATCACAAATGTGGGCACATCTTTCCCCCATTAAAAATTCTTTGTGCTCAAGGAGAAAATGATTTAGGGCTCATTACTCTTTTGTTTTCCAATCAGTTAATAGAATGTAGTAGATAATGAAGGGAGATAGCAGAACTGGGCTGGAAAACTGGAAAACTGATCCTATTCCCAGTTCTGACATTTACTAGCCATGTGACATTAGGCACATCACTTCATCTATTTAGGCGTTTGTTTCCTTGTTTGCAAAAAACAAGGTTATTGAACTTGATGGTTTCTAAATGTCCTTCCAACTCAGACATTCTCTGATATCCATGATTGGGTAAGCCCGATTGCACTTCTTCCCACCTAACAAGAAGGCATAAGAAAATGTGTTTGGCTGTCCTTGCATAAATTGTTAGATGAATGGGTGAAGGGCACAATGAGTGAGGAACACATGAATATACATATTTTGGAGCTTCTCCATTGAAAATGTTGTCATACCAAGGTGAGGTGGAGACCAAGTCCTAAAGCAGGTAATGAAAGAAAATCAAAAAGTTAGGAAGCTGAGGAGGTGGGCAGATGAGTTTTATATCCAGATCCACTTTTGACCTCCACAGAAGCTGAGTCCAAGAACCATGAAGACAGACCATCAGAACTCAAAGGCTTGCCGTGTCAATCAATCCATTCGACAGGTGGGAACACTAGACAGGGAAAGAGACTTGCTGATAGTCCAAGAGCTAACTAGCAACTGAGAGCTACAACCAGCTCCTCTGCCTCTCCTCAGTGCCTCCTCCTCTGTGCTCTTCCGCCACACATTTCCCCAAAAGCAGCTAAAAATGGAACTGAGCTTTAGGCAAAGGCCCAGAGTTGATGACCCAATGGGGCCTGAATGGCAAGGTGACACTGGGGCAGAAGACTCTCCAAACTGTTCCAAGACAAGCTCTGTCCCTCTTATACCAACCTGTGCTCCACAGCCACACCCTCGCCTCGTTGCATGTGACAAGGGGTATGGAGCAGTGGGTTCTGCAAATGCACATTCTGTAAGAGAGAGTGTTCATGAGCAAGGACAGAAAGAGCTCATTTAAGGGATTTTCTGGAAATAATTCTAGAGAGTTTGGTTTCCTGAGAACACTCATGGGCAGTGCCAAATGCTAGAGACTTCTCCTCTCCCCAGAACCATGATAAACTTTCTTACCATCTGGCCAGGAGTTTTGCCAAATAACTTCCTCAGGAGGCTTTCAAACGCTCTGGGCCTCAGTTTTCCCTTCTACAAGATAGAGAAGGACAAACCTGTGATAATCCAGTGAGACCCAAGCACGGTCTTGATCCACTCGAAACTCCGCTTTCATCAGATTACCTCTACTTAAGAGTCTCTTATGGTTCCCTGTGTTCATTCTTGTCCCTGAAGCGCTGTTCATTCTGTTTCCTTGTCCAGTATAAAGCATGCCTTGATCCCTTACTGATGCCCAGAGGAAGACTTTCCTCCTGTTCTCTGCATTTATGGTCTATTAGACTCATCTGATACCTGGGTGCACGATGCCCGAAATTACAATGTTATTGTTTTTCCAAAGTAATATCTTTTCGTCTCCACAGTAGGCAGGATAATAGGTTCCCAAACATGTCCATATCCTAATCCCCTAAACCTGTAAATATGTCATATGTTATGTTGTTATGTTAAAGGGAAAATTAAGGTTACAGATGGCATTCGTGTTGTTAACCAGCAGCCCTTGAAGAGAATATCTTGGGTTATCCAGGCAGGCCCAGTGTAGGGAAGGCACAAGAGCCAGAATTATAAAGAAGGCATTGTGAGAATCAACCAGCCATTGCTAGGTTTGAAGATGGACGAGACCATAGGCAGGAGGCCTCTAGAAGCTAGAAAAGGGAAGGAAATGGATTCTTCCCTGGAGCTTTCAGAAGGAAGACAGTCTGGTCAACACCTTAAAGTTGGCCCAGTGAGACTCATTTTAAGATTCAGACCTCCAAAACTTCAGAGAAAACATTGGGGTTGTTTTAACCACTATATTGATGTTTAAGTTGTTACAGTAGTGATAGGAAATTCATATACTGCATATTATACCCTACACTTTATGCTACACTGTTAGATATCATAGACTAGAGTAAATATTTTACTTCTGGCTACCAAATAGTACTAGACACAAAGTAAGCAACCAATCAATCTATGTTTTTTAAAGTGAATGAATGAATGCACTAATTGGTGTGAAAAAAATTAGAAATTAATCAATCAAATGATAAATAGACCCAGATCTGAAATACTCTTGAAGGCAGGCTCAGGTTTCTAGGTATAACACAATATGATTTCTAGGTTGTTTCTTACGTGGATGACTCACACCTCTTGTGTTGTTACCGTTTTTCCAAAACCACATTATACATTGGAAATAACTTTGGACTTGGAGTCAGAAGACCTAAGAAAGAGTCCTGCTACTGACATATTTGCTGTCTGACCCTGAACAAACCATGCAACTTACCTAAGCCTCGGTTACTTCATCTATAAAAGAAAGACACTATTCACTATCCTTAGAATTCCCGGGGGCTGTGGTGAGGATCCCATGAGCCAATGTACAGGAAAAGGCTTTGAAAACTAAAATGTTGTGCAAATAAGAGGGGCTGTCATTGAGCACCCTCCTCTTTGGACTAATTTTTTGCTAATAAGCCTTTGCTTAGTGTTACTACTGGGCTCACATTGCTGTCTGAGGCTTTCTGGGGAATATGTAAGAAATGAAAGTTTGGAAATAGTTCATAGTCCAAAGGAGAGTGAAATGAGTCAAGTCACTGACTCTGGTCTGGGAGCCCAGAGGCACCCATCACTGACTTGTCCCCCAACACTGAGACATTAGGTACAGCTGAGAATGAACAAGGATCCCCCTGCTATAGATTATAGTTCAGTGAGCTGGGGCCTAGACCCCAGAGTTAATCAGCTACAGAAAGGGAGCTTTCATTTGGCGGATGCCACCATGGGCAAGTAGTTGGTGCCACCCAGACACAGAGCGGTAATGGAGCAGCTCCTACCTGCTGAAAAATCCTTGTGAGCTCCTTCTTCATTCTGGGATCTCCACAGACACATGGCCCATTGAGGCTGGGTTCTGGGAGAAGCAGAAGCCTGGGGCACACCCAGGCACCGTCTGAGATGTGTCTCAGGGTTAATGCCTTGGGCTTTTCAATGGAGATGCCATTTCCTTGAGGAGTTAAGTCTTCTAGGCTGCCGATAGGCTTCCTCAGGCAAAGAACTGAGGTTTGGGAAGCTTCTGGTATGGTTCCTTATTTCTCAAAGAAAACCACTCTAGACTTGCCCCACTCACTTAAAGAATCCAAGACAGACACACTCTATTGGTCACTCTACAAATAAACTAATTAAAAAGAAAACCATGAAAACATATGACATAAAGCTCTTCATCTCTCTTCCTATTAGCCTCAAATTCTCGCTACAGCTTTTCTCAGCTTCAGAAATGTGGAATAAACTGTCCCTCTAACTACTTAAATCTAATTTCTTACTTGTGTTTTTGATCCTACACTGATCCATAAATGCAAAAGGAGAAAAAAATGTTACAGGCAGATAAAAAGAGTTCATTATAGCAATATCAATAAAAATTATATAAGCTACAATTCTGGTTAAAGATGGCAGTTTGCTAGCATGTGTTATTTCTTTTTCATTTTGTGCTCTCACTAATATGATAGCAATAATAATTCTTAAAAAGACATAGAGAATGGGAAAGGGGGCATCAGCCCATGAGATATTTCAATACATTTTTAGAAGACTGAACACTGATGAGGGGATAGCTACTGATTTGTCAGGATAAAGGAAGCCACAGGAGGGGCATGAAAGAAACAGCAATTTGCTCCACAAAACCATGGAAAGGCTACAAATTCAGTGGAACCAGAACACCTAGGTCAAGTAATCTGGTACCCAGACCACTCATCTCTTCCCCAGACAAGATTGGAGTTTTCTTCTCTGACAAAATTAACAGGTGACACTCGGGGTTCAGAGGCACCTCAGAGATGGAGAGCAGGAGTAATGATGAAGAGATTAATTGGAAGTCTAGAAAATGAAGTGATGGGACCAAGTCCTTCCTTGTCCCACCATGTTCACATCCCTGCAGGCAAAATGCTCGTAGTCAGGTACTTCCCTGAGGGGTTTTAGAGGTCTCTTCTCTGGCATTTGAGGAGCAACAATAAAAGGACCAGCTACTCCAAGTATCTTGAAGTGAAGCCCGTCAGTTAAAAAGCACCACCACTACCCACCCCTACACATACCCTTGCTCAAACACATTCACAGTTTTGTGTCTTACTCTCTATGAACAGACAACTAAGATTCATCTAATAATTGAAAAAAACATGAAAGTGAGAAATCAAAACAAAGAAAAAAAAAGCATCTTATGTAACAGAAGTAATGCAAGAATAAGAGAAAATTTCCCCCTGGCCATTATCCTCAGTTACATATGGGGGGAAAAACATACATTAAACAGTAAAGAACTAAGACAGAAAACCCTCAGAGACTAAGGAAGAGCTCTTGGAAATTAACAAATATGATTGCCAAAATTAAGAACTTGAATAGAATGTCTGGGAAATAAAGTAAAAAATTTTTTTGAAGAAAAATAAAGTAAAAACACAAAGAAATGACAAATGAGTGAGAAAAAACACAAATAGAAGATAAGTCCAAGAACTGTAGCTCCTTTCCACACAGCAGCTACGGAAAGATCAGAGAAAATGAGGGAGAATGTAGGTTATTATTACTTTCTCAAAGACAAGCCTCCAGATTGGAAGGACCCACAGGCCATCTATCAAAATAAGTGAGAAAAGGGACACATTAAAAGTTCATGAACACAAAATTTCAGGAACCAGAGGATAAAGAGAAAATTACAAGCTATTCTAAAACGTTTTTAAATTATAAAGTAGGAATACCAATTATGTGGCTTCAGATTTTTCCTTAGCAACACTGGATAGCAGAAGGCCATGGAGCAAAGCTTTCAAAGTTCTATCAGAAACTTTTTTAACTTTAAGTTTTTTTACATAGTCAAACTATCCAAAAAGTTTAGCAGTTGAATAGTTCTGGCTTCAAAATAGCTCATGACACCAAAGTTATCTCCAGTTATTAGGAAGCTACTTGAGGATATACTCTAGGAAAAAAAAAAAAAGGAAGTAAACCAAGCAAGTTGATAATTGGAAACAAGCAAAGGATAAAAGTTAGGGAGATGGTGTTGGAAGACTTCAGAGTAATGTGTGTAAATTCTCAGCATCACAGAGAAGTCCAGGAGTGTCACCTCCAACAAAAAGAGAGGGGACACTCCATATAAAACTTTAAAAATAGAACATTTGGAAAATATTAAGAGTACATGAAAAGCAAATATGCATAAACTTTTAAATTAAGCAGTTATAAATTTGAAGAATAATAAAAAACTGATGTACAAATAAAATGGAATTATAGTACTATATTAGGCTCTGAAATAAGCAATATTTGCATGGTCATAATGATATAAAAATTATTCCTTATTATATAAAAATTATGATACAATTTTATTGGAAAAGTGAAAGATGAAAAACAGTGGTATAAAAAAAGTGAAATCTTTTACTATTACTACTGTAACAAGAAGTCAATAGATCTGATAATATCAGAAATAAGCAAATTAAAAACAGTAGTCAGGGCACATTATTGAGCAATATGGAATAAGATGTAAAAAGAAAAGCAACTTAATTAAAAAAGGGGTTATTTCCACATAGTGGGGCTGAGGTGGGAAGGCACAGGACAGGGAAATGTTGGGTTTTATCATGTCTTTCAGATATATTTAATGTTTTAAAAAATACACATATATTACTCACTGGGAGTTTTTTGGTTTCTTTTTTTTTTCATTAAAAGCAATATGTAGGACATTCACTTTCAGGCATAATTACAAATAATATATAGGACATTCACTTTCAGGGATTGGATTTACCATCTCACTTTAAACAATTGGAAAACCAGGCAAAATATATGAAACAACAATTTTTCAGACATTACACCAAAAAGCACACGAGACTATGCTATCTGTGAGAAGAGAAACAAACATGTGGGGAGCCCTATAATTGCCCTAGGATGCTGCCTAAAGGCAATTTCCAGGCTGTAATGCAAGGACAAAGATTCCAAACACCCTGCTGATCTTGATGAATTAGAAGACAGGAATTGGCTTACAGTGACTAGAATTTGCTGGTGAGTGTCCTAGAGAGAAGAGAGCTGTACAGACAGAGAAGGTCCCAGAGAAGTGTGGAGATGGTCGTTTGAGTTTTGGGCTGAGTAATGACCTGCACATGCATAAGATGAAACTACCCGAGGCTGGTGAAAAAAACAATCACCAGAAAGTAGTAGGTTGAACAACTGTCATAGCTCAGCAGGGCTGAGAATAGTTCAGGTTGCCACCAATCAAAGTAGGAAGCCCTTACAATACAAAAGACATCAGCTGGCGTCTTCAGCTAGGATATTGCCTTGTGAATCCAACATCAAAGGCTGTCCTGAATCTGCTCAAACAAAGCCTAAATATCAAGACTGAAAAAGATCTAACTAATCCCAAGAAAGGTAACTAACTATACACTAGAAAATGTAAGCCCAACACTACTTTTTAAAAAATTAAATGAAATCCAGTACCCAACACATAAATTCAGCAATATCTAGCATCCAATAAAAAATTAAGGGGAGTGCAAAAGGTACATCTTTCAGTTATGAGATGAATAATGTCTGGGGATCTAATGTGCATCATGGTGACTATACATAGTTAATAATACCATATTGTATACTTGAAATTTTCAAGAGAGTAAATCTTAAATGTTTTCACCACACACATAGTTTTCACCATAATAGTAACTATTTGAGGTGATGAATGTGTGAATTAATTTGATTGTGGTAATCATTTTACATTGTATACATACATTAAATCCTCACATTGTACACCTTAAAGAAACCATTTTGTAAAACATAAATATATAAAATTTTTATTTGTCACACTTCAATAAAGCTGGAAAAAGTTTTTAGAACAGAAATGGATGTTGTTAATGATAAAACATTGCTGGAGTAGTAAATTTGAAAATCTAAGGAAAAAAATTACCAATTACCAAACATAAAGAGAAGCAGGGAAATATGATCCATTTCCAGAGAATAATTATTTAATATCATTTAACAGACCCAAAAGAGGGATATAATGAAAATACCAAGCAAGAATATTAAACTGGTTGTTAAAATTTGCTTCATGTGTTTATGAAGGTAAAGAAAAACATGATTATAATAGACAGAATTAAAAGATATGCATAGGATCCAAATGGAACTTCTAACAACAACCAAAAAAAAAAAAAAAA